>PVIY010000575.1:0-194250 GCA_004026745.1 Myrmecophaga tridactyla | reverse complement strand
TTTTTTACTTATCTGTCCATACCCTAGTTAAAAGGAGCATCACACACAAGGTTTTCACAATCACCCAGTCATATTACGTAAGCTATATCATTATACAATTATCTTCAAGAAACAAGGCTATTGGAACACAGCTCTACAGTTCAGGTACTTCCCTCCAGCCATTCCAATACACCATAAACTATAAAGGGGATATCTATTTAATGCATAAGAATAACCTTAGGATAACCTCTCGACTCTGTTTGAAATCTCTCAGTCACTGACACTTTATTTTGTCTCATTTCTCTCTTCCCCCTTTCAGCTGAGGTTTTCTCAATCCCTTCATGCTGAGCCCCAGCTCATTCTAGGGTTTCTGTCCCACATTGCCAGGGAGGTTTATACCCCTGGGAGTCATGTCCCATGTAGAGGGGAGGGCAGTGAGTTCACTTGCCATGTCGGCTTAGAGATAGGCCACATCTGAGCAACAAAAGAGGTTCTCTGGGGGTGACTCTTAGGCCTAATTTTCAGTAGGCTTAGCTTGTCTTTTGTGGGAATAAGTTTCATAAGGGCAAATCCCAAGATTGGGGGCTTGGCCTATTGATTTGGTTGTCCCCATTGCTTGCTGGAATATCAGAAATTCTCCAAATGAGGAAGTTGAATATTTCCCCCTTTCTCCCCACTCAATCATCCATTCTATGTGTACACCATAGTTCCCCCTTCCATTCCTCAGCCATTGTACCCTTAGGCCACCTCCATCCATTGTGGATCAGGAACACTGCTGCTAGAAACACCCGTGTGCAAATGTCCATTCATGTCCCCACTCTCAGTTCCTCCAGGTATATATATTGAGCAGCAGGTTTCAGGATCATATGGCAACCCCACCCCTAGCCATCTGTGGAACCACCACACTGCTTTCCAAGAGGCCACACCTCTCATTTCCCTGCTGACGGTGAATAGGTACATCTCCTTCTCCACATTTTCTCTAGCACTTGTTTCTCTCTGTTCATTTTTAAAGTTTCAGTCATGCATCATGCAATCCAACCTAAGTGTACAGACATGCCTTTGCCACCATAATCTATATGGAGACATTTCCTTTTCTTCCACAAAGAATCCATACCCCTCCCCCATGCCCTCTTCCTGCTGACATTTAGTTTTGGCATAATGCCTTTGTTACATTCAGTGGAAGCATATAACAGTATTACTGATGACACTAGATCCTAGCTTACATTGATTGTACATTTTCCCATGTACTGTCTATTTTCAACACCCTGAAATACTGACATTCATTTGTTCTCCCTCATGCAAAAACATTTTTTAATTTGTATATTTAATCACCATCATTGTACACTCTAGGCTTTCCCACCTTATACTGTGTCAGTCTTTATCCTCTATCTTTCCTTCTGGTTTCATACCAGAAGTGCCCCCCTCCTCTTCTCCCTCTATCATACTCACATTCAGCTTTATTCAGTATACTTATGTTATTGTACTATAATCACGTGGTATTGTGCTATCCATTTCTGAATTTTTACAAATCAGTCCTATTGCACAATTGGTATTCCCTCAGCACCAATTGCCCAATCTCTATCCTATTTCTAACTCCTGATAACCTGTGTTCTTAACTTCAATTCTCCAAGTTCACTCATTAATGTTAGTTCATAATAGTGAGACTATACAGTATGTGGCCTTTTGTTTCTGGCTAATTTCACTCAAGGTCCACCCACATTGTTACACTTCATGACTTTATTCTGTCTTACAGCTGTGTAATATTCCATTGTATGTATATTCATATAAGATGGAATATTCCATTGCATGTCTGTACCACAGCTTGTTTAGCCACTCATCTGTTGATGGATATTTGGGTTGTTTCCATCTCTTGGCAATTATAAATAATGCTGCTATAAACATTGGTGTGAAAATGTCCATTTGTGTCCTTGCCCTCATGTCCTCTGAATGTACACCTAGTAATGGGATTGCTGGATCATACGGCAATTCTATATTTAGCTTCCTGAGGAGCCATCAAACTGCCTTCCACAGCAGTACATTCCCCCCAACAGTGGATCAGTGCACTTCTTTCTCCGCATCTTCTCCAGCACATGCCATTTTCTGTTTTTTTTTTAAAATGGCCATTCTGATGGGTGTCAGATGATATCTCATTGTGGTTTTGATTTTAGCATCTTTTCATGTGCCTTTTGGCCATTTGTATTTCCTCTTCTGAAAAGTGTCTTTTGCCCATTTTTTAATTGGGTTGTTTGTCTTTTTTGTTGTTGAGTTGAAGAATCTCTTTACATATTCTGGATACTAAACCCTTATCTGATATGTGGTTTTCCAAATATTGTTTCCCATTGTGTAGGCTGTCTTTTTACTTTCTTGATAAAGTTCTTTGATGTACAAAGGTGTTTAATTTTGATGAGTTCCCATTTGTCTATTTCTTTCTTCAGTGCTCATGCTTTGGGTGTAAGATCTAGAAAATTACCTCCTATTGCAAGTTTTATAAGACATTTCTCTACATGTTTTTCTAAAAGTTTTATGGTCTTAGCTCTAATGTCTGGGTCTTTGTTCCATTTTGAGTTAATTTTTGTATAGGGTGTGAGATATGGATCCTCGTTCATTCTTTTGCATGTGGCTATCCAGTTCTTCAAGTACCATTTATTGAAGAGACGGTTCTGTCCCAGGCTTGACTACCTTTACAAAGATCAATTGTCCATAGATGAGAGGGTCTATATCTGGACACTCTATTCTACTCCAGTGGTCATATATCTATCTTTATGCCAGTACCATGCTGTTTTGACCACTGTAGCTTTGTAATATGCTTTAAAGTCAGGTAGTGTGAAACCTCCTGATTCATTTTTCTTTCTCAAGATATTTTTAGCTATTTGGGGCACACTGCCCTTCCAAATAAATTTGGTTATTGGTTTTTCTATTTCTGTGAAGTAAGTTCTGGAATTTTAATTGGTATTGCATTGAATCTATAAATCAAATTGGATAGCATTGACATCTTAACTATATTTAGTCTTCTAATCCATGAACACAGTACGCGCCTTCCATTTATTTAGGTCTCCCATGATTTCTTTTAGCAATTTCTTGTAGTTTTCTGTGTATAGGCTTTTGAATCCTTAACTTTGTATCCTTAATTAAATTTATTCCTAAATATTTGATTCTTTTGTTTGAGAGTATTGTTAAATTCACTAATTTATTCTGTAGTATACCTCCACCCTCTATGGAGGATCTGGCATGCAGCAGGTATTCAGAAAATAACAGTTGAATGGATGAATGAAATATTGACAGTTGATTGTGTTAACTTTCTCAATATCCAAGGAAAACATATAACCAACTGAGTTTGATGTTCCTTATCTGGGTGTATTCCTATACTTCCTTTTATAAATGGCAGTAATCAAAGACAGAAGGGCTATCACAGTCGTTTTCCCCATCTAATCTTGGTGGTTATTTGACCTGGGTGAATGCTGCATTGTATTATAAACATTACCTGTTCACCTGAGAGCAAGCAGTGAGGTTAGATACTGTTTTGTCTATATGATTAGAAGCCCTTGGAAAGTTTGAGGGAAAATACAATCAATTATTTGGAAACTAACAAAGCACTGACACATTATGTAAGAAAGCATTGAATTACCTCTCAGTGACTATGAGGTTAAAAAATACAGGACAGCATCAGAAGTCAAAATATTCAATTTCTCTGCTTGGTTTGACTGGGAGATTTAGCTTAAGTCACTTAGGCAATTATCTCATACAATCATTCCATGATGCTAAATGACATTGATAATTATCAAACTTACTCATTCAGCGTCTACCATGACCAAATTTATGTTCCCCAATTTGAGTTTTTCAGTTCAGTCAAGAGTGATTAGCTTCTGAGTAGTTCAGACTTACCATTCGTTACATCTTGGTCGGGGGAGACAAGTCCTGGAACTAGATGAATTGTCCGTTGAATGGAATTGTCCATAAAAATGGACAATGAGCAGGACCAAATAATACATGAGAAGATAGCTTAGTGGACTTAGATTTGAATACTAGGTTACTGGATTTTTCTTGTGTATCTTTCAGCTATAATGGCCTAAAAATTTGTGATTCTTCACTTTAGTGTTAGTTTTATCTATGCTATCAATTCCAGTTATTTAGGCTTAGTAGATCTTTACTTCCGTCTAGAAAAGCTAGTAGCCTTGTCCTTTGGTTTTACTTTTTCTTGTTTTACATTAGCTCCCAAACCTTCTTAGCACTTTCCTCATGGAATGTTTTAATTTTACAATTCTAAATGATGTTATACTATAATTATAGTTGTGTGGCTACCTTCTGAGGATTTGTAAGTAGTCATTATAATCTTTTCATGCAGATGACACCAGAGAGTATACAACTGCCTGCTTCTGGGAAATTGACTCTTACAGACAATTCCACATGTAATGCTGCAGTTCTTCATTATTTTCAGATAGGAAGGTATTTTTGGGGGTGCTCTGCTTGTTGTTTATTTTTTTAACTTTTTTTATTGTATGGTATAACATATATATAAAGCGAAGAAATAAAAAAAAAACAATAGTTTTCAAAGCACTCTTCAACAAGTAGTTACAGGACAGATCCCAGAGTTTGTCATGGGCTACCATACAATCCTCTCATATTTTTTCTTCTAGCTGCTCCAAAATATAAGAGGCTAGAAGGGTTAAATTTTTTTTTTATCATCACAATCGACTTTTTTCTTTCTTTTTTTTTTGTGAAAAATAACATATATACAAAAAAGCTATAAATTTCAAAGCAAAGCACCACAATTAGTTGTAGAACATATTTCAGAGTTTGACATGGGCTACAATTCCACAATTTTAGGTTTTTACTTCTATTTTCTCTAAGGTACTGGAGACTAAAAGAGATATCAATTTAATGATTCAGCAATAATTTTCATTTTTAATCCTATCTTCTCTGTATAACTCCACCCTATATTTGATCTTTCCATCCCTCTCTTTAGAGGTGTTTGAGATATAACCATTCTAACTTTTTCATGTTGTAAGGTCTGTCCCTAATATGGGATAGGGAGATGGAACTATGTGATGTTCTGGAGAGACTGGGCCCTCTAGGTTTCAGGATTTATCTGGTCCAGACATCCATCTGGAGGTTGTAAGTTTCTGGAAAGTTGCTCTAGTGCATGGAACCCTTGTGGAATCTTATATATTGCCCTATCTGCCTGTTCTTGAGGCCATTAGCCCTCCTGAATATTTTTCTTATAAGGACTTACAAGATTGTAACTTCTTTCTAGTTAGGTAAGGGTATGAAAGACAATTTCTACGCTTGGATCAATGCTATTAATACATAACATCTTAGATTATGACTTCTAAAGAAATTATTTTGGCTATTATGTTATCAGGATCTGGCTATTTCTACAAATATGAATATAATATATTTATGTATCTATAGAACCAAACTTGATACTAAGGCCCTCTGAATTTATAGTTCTTTGTAGTATTTCTTCTCAATTTAACATAAAAGCCATATTGAGATATAATTTACACAGCATTCAATCCACCAATTTTACATGCATAATTCAATGGTCTTTAGTGTATTCACATGCTTTAGTTTCCTAGCTGCCAAAACAAATACGAGTGGGTTGACTTAAACAATGGAAATTTCTTGGCTCACGGTTTTGAGGCTAGGAGAAGTCCGAAATCAAGACATTTGCTTTCTCCTGGAACTGTGGCATCTGGAGCTGGCTGCCAGCAATTCTTGTCCTTGGCTTTTCTGTCTCATGGCAAATCACATGGCGTCCTCTCTTGGCTTCTCCCTTCTCTTGTGGGTTCCATTGGCTTTCAGCTCCTGACTGCTCCCTCTGGCTTTCTTTCTCTGTGCCCTTCCCCATAAGGCCTTCAGTAATAGGATTAAGCCCCATCCTGATTCATATGGGCCACACATTAATTGAAGTAACCTCAATCAAAGGTCCTATTTACAAGAGTTCACAACCACAGGAATGGATTAAGTTTAAGAACATGTTGGTTTGGGGTATACATATATCCAAGCCACCACAACGGAATTGTATACCCACCACTGTAATCAACTTTAGAGCATTTTCATCACCCCACAAAGAATCCCATACCCACTGGCAGTCACTTCCCATTTCCCCTAATGGCACTAGAAACCACAAATCTACTTACTGTCTCTATGGATTTGCCTATTCTGGACCTTTCACCTCTAAGTACTTCCTAATTGCCCTTGTGATTCTTTTTTGAACCATTGGTTATTCAGATGTGTATTTTTCAAATTCCTTTTTGTAATTCACTTATAAATTTATTTCCTTGTGCTCAGAGAGCATATTTTGCATGTTTCAGTTCTTTTAAGTTTACTTAGGCTTGTTTTATGGCCGAGCATATGGTCTATCCTGGAAAACTGAGAAAAATGTGTACTCTGCTGTTGTTGGGAAGGGCCTTCTGTAAACATCTGCTCAGTGTGTGTGGTTTATAGTGTTGTTCAAGTCTTCTATTTCTTTGTCAATTTTCTGTCAAGATATGTATTGATTTTTGAAAATGTGGTACTGATGTCTCCAACTACTATTGTTGAATTGCTTATTTCTCCCTTCCAGTTTTTGCTTTTATGTATTTAGGTGCTCTGTCATTAAGTGCATATATAACTATGATTTTTTTTCCTGATGGATTAATACTTTTATAAATAAAAAGTCCCCATTCATCTCTGGCTAAACTTTTTGCTTTAAAGTCTATTTTGTCTAATATTACTATTCTCACTCCAGCTTTCTTACATTGCTGTTTGCATTCAAACCCTTACCATCCTTTTATTTTTCAACTACTTTGTATCTTTAAGTCTAAAATGTTCTCCCATAGACAGCATATAATGGGATGTTGGTTTATTATCCATCTTTCCTTTGATATGGTTGAATATATTAAGATCACCTCTGTCTTTTGACTGGATTGTTTAATCCATTTACATTAAATGTTATTATTGATACAGTTAAATTAGTCTGCCATTTCCCATTTTGTTTCTAAGATATCTCATATCTCTATATTTTATTCCTCTATTCCTTCTTTACTGCTCTCTTTTGCATTAACTGAATATTTTCTAGTATAACATAATTTTAAAATATTTTTTCACTATATTTTTGTGAGTTATATTCTTAATGGTTCCTCTGAGCTTACCATATATATCTTAACTTATTAGAACCTACTTTAGATTTATACTAATTTCATTCCAGTAAACTATAGAAACATTATTCCTATATAGCTCTATTTCTACTTCTCCCTTTTTTGTGCTATTTGTTATACATATTTCATCTTCCATGGTACAAACTCAGTAATACATTATTCTAATTATTACTTTATATAATTTTAAGTCTATTAAAGAAACAGACAAGGAAAGTGAGCAAATATACATGCATGGAGTTTATTATACTAACCTTCTTGTTTACCATTTCTCATATCCTTCATTTGTTTATATGAATTCATGCTCTTACCAGGTGTTATTTCCTTATGCCAAAACAGCTGTTCATCCACCTGCCTTTTTTATACTGTTATTGTCAAGTATATGGTTATGTTATAGGTCAAACAATAAATTAGATACCTCTTAGTATATACAATTTTTTAAAAAACAGTTAATAGGATAATAATAAATATGTATGTATTTATACTGTTTTGAAATTATATGATTGCCTTAATCAGCCCTTTTTACTTTTTGTGTGACCATTTGAATTGCTGTCTGGGGTCTCTTTCTCAGACTGAAGAACTTCTTTAAAATTTATTTGTAAGGCATGTCTGCTATCAATAAATTCTCATAGTTTTTGTTAACCTGGGAATGTATTTTGTCTTCATTTTTAAAAAATTGCCTTTGTTTTTGAAAGATAGCTGTGCTGGGGATAAGATTTTTGGTTCATAGCATTGTTTCCTTTCAGCACTTTGAATACACATCCTACCACTAGATGGGTTCTTTGGTATCTGAAGTGAAGTAAATTGTTCATCTTAAATTTTATTGGGGCTCCCTGGTACATGATGAGTCATTTTTGCATTTCTGCTTTCAAAATTGCCCCCTTGTCTTCGACTTTCAGCATTTTTACTAAATGAGTATGTTTGGATAGGGATTTCTTTGCATTTATTCTACTTGGAGCTCACTGAGCTTCTTGGATATGTATATTATTCCTTTTCATCAAATATGGTAGTTTACAGCCATTATTTGTTCAAACATATCTCTGCTCCTTTCTCTTTCTTCTCTCATTTGAGTGCTCCTACTATGCATTTGCTGGTGTGCTTGATGGTGTCCAAAAGAGTCTCTGAGGCTCTGCCCATTTTTCTTCATTCCTTGTACTTTCTTTTGGATTACATAATGTCTCTTGATCCATCTTTGAGTTCACTGATTCTTTCTTCTGCCAGTTAAAGTCTACTATTCATGCTCCTAGTGAAATTTTTGGAATCCTTCCAGTTACAGTTAATAGGAGAAAAAATTATAAAATAAATCCTTTGATGAGTAAGAACTTTATGGAGAAGACTTTGAAGTTTTACTTGAGGACTAAATTAGAAGGTGCTTTGGTTTGCTAAAGCTGCCATAATGCAATATACCAGAAATGGATTGGTGTTTTGGTTTTCTAATGCTGCTGGAGTATAATATACCAGAAATAGAATGACTCTTTAAAAGGGACTTTACTGAGTTACAATTTTACTGTTCTGAGGCCATAAAAATTTCCAAACTAAGGCATCAAGAGAAAGATACCTTGACCTCAAGGAAAGCTGATCTGGGAAGACACTTCTGTCACATGGGAAGGCATGTGGCTGGTGTCTGCGGATCCATGTGCCCAGTTCCATTGCTTTCAGACTCTGATGCTAGTGGTTTCTTCTCTAAGCATCTGTGGGCCTTCACTTAGCTCCTCCAGGACACAACTCTGGGTTCTGGCTTGCTTAGCATCTCATGGGAAGGCACATGGCAACATCTGCTGGGCTCTGTATCTCCTAACATCCCTGTCTAGGCATCTGCTCTCTCTGTTGGCACTTCAAACATCTTCAAATATGTGCATCTTTCCCTTTCTGTGAGCTCTCTTAAAGACTCCAGCAAAGTCATTAAGATCCACCTTGAACGAGTGAAGTCATATCTCTATCTAATCAGCAGGTTCAACCCACAACTCGTGTGTCACATCTCCATGGAAAAAATCCAATCAAAGTTTCTACCCTAGACAGTAGGTCTGCCCCCATAAGATTGGATTAAGAAAGCAAGCATGGCTTTTCTGGGGGTACATAACAATTTCAAACCAGCACAACTGGCTTTTACAAAGAGGATTTATTAAGTTACAAGTTACAATTCTAAGGCCATGAAAATGCCCAAATTAAGGCACCAAAAAAAGTATATCTTCTTCGAGGCAAGGCGTCTGGCCTCTGGGGTTCCTCTGTCACATGGGAAGGCACATAGAGACGTCGGCTGGCCTTCTCTCTAGGCTTCTTATTTCAAATGACTGTCTCAGCTCCTGTGGGTCCTTCTCACTTCTTTTCGGAGTATTTTCTTTCTTAGCTTCTCTCAACCTTCTCTCATAAAGGTCTCCAGGAAAGGGTTAAGACCCAGCTTGAATGGGCGGAGTCACATGTTGATGGAAACAATCTAATCAATAGCTCCCACCTAACAATAGGTCTGCTCCCACAAGCTTGGGTTAAAAGAACATAGGCTCTTCTGGGGGTACATAACAGATTCAAACCAGCCCAGAAACCGTATTAATGGATATGCCATATACAGTGAAATTCAGTATCATAAATGTGGCAATTTTCCTCAAAGTGATCCCAAAATTCAGTGCAATGCAAAAATACATCAAACTCATAGCAGAATTTTCTTTTTTTTTTTAATTTGCATATGGGCAGGAGGCACCAGGGATCGAACTCCAGACCTCCAGCACGGCAGGTCGGAGCTCTGCCTGCTGAGCCACGGCAGCCGCCCTCATAGCAGAATTTTCAATGCAGAAATTTCATAGCAGAATTTGACAAGTTTATTATGAAAAGAAGCAGGAGGAGTTTGAGACTCATAAAGAAAACTTTGTAGACAGATAAAAAGAAATGTGGCTTGCTTGAACAGACATGAATATTTATAATAAAGTGATAATAATGAACACTTATGGACTACATTTATTACCTATTTACAATCTGCTGGACATTGTTCCAATCGCTTTACGAATGTTAGCTTGAACAAGAACCCTGTGAGTAATCTTATTCTCCCCACTTGGTAGATGAGTGAGGAAACTAAGTCACAGAAAGTTTATGTAATTTACTTATGATCACACATTTAGTAAGTTGTAGAGTTAGAGCGCGAGTCTAAGAGCCTAACCCCCTAACCCTCATATTGCACTGCTTTTCGATGTGGTAAACACAGGGATAAACAGATAGATCAATGGAAGAAAATAGAATGCTTGTGTGTGTATACACATTTATGAGATTTTGCAGAATAAATTATTAGACTGTATATCTTTTGTCAAAATGTAATCTTATGATTCCAGCTTGAACATGTTTTCATCTTTTTGTGTGTGTGTGCACAGAGCACCTTTCATTCATTACATTAACCACAAAGTAAATAAATGGAAAAGTTTTCATCTTTAATTAGCAATAGAAAATATCTCTTTCAAAAACATCTAGGAATTTCTGCTACTTGGAGCTACAGCCATTGAGGATCGCCTTCAAGCACGTGTTCCAGAAACCATAACATCTTTACTGAAAGCAAATATAAGAATATGGGTCTTGACTGGAGATAAACAAGAAACTGCAATTAACATAGGTAATAGACATAGAAAAAAAGTTTTGAAATCTTGTTATTTATTTATTCACAATAAATGCAATCAATTCATATATCAATCCTGGTATCAATAATATATGGCTGAGCTTCTTTTAAGTCATTGTTTTATTTGTCTTTGGAAAAATTGAATGCAATGGAACCTCTCCATCACAAAGCAGAGAATTTGAAAAGACTAAACAAAGCAAAGTGTTCTGTCTCTTTAACATTCTTGAATGCAGAAAGCAAGCATGAGTGATAGGTAGTTTCTTATTCCTTTCCCCTCAAAACTTAAAATTATCTTTTGACATTTTCACCATATGATATATATCTTTTATTGATATAACTTTTTGATTAGTGGGATATTCAATTGATGATTTTTTGCCTCAAGCTTCAATATCAACTTTTACATTTATAGTATTTTTTTAAAACTTCACTGTTTTGTTGTATCCTTGGGATGAGTTGAGCAGAAATGGGGTTAAAAATCAGCTGTTAGCAGTGAATATGAAAGTACTGATCATAAGAAGGGGTGGACACTATTATTCTTTCTATGGTCATCATGGTAGCCACCTCTGATTAGCTGAGCAGATAGGATAAAGTGACTGTATGCAAAAGACATCCTTTGAATGTTGCTTCCGTTTGTTTGCTCACTTTATGTTCATTCACGCAGTTAACACTGAGCACCTGCTATGTATCAGGAAATTCTAAGAGCTGGGAATGAAGAGTTGAATAGGAAATTCTCTGCCATCATGGAGCTTACATTCAAGTGGAGAAGAGAGAAAATAAGCCACCAAATAAATGTGTCCTGTAATATTATTTTGAAGAGTGCTAAGAAGAAAAGCAAAGCAGAGTGTAGACAGAGGTGAGGGGTAATTTTAGGTAGATGAACTGTTAAGGTGATATTTAACCAGAGACCCAAAATGAGAAGAGAGAGTAAGCTTCGGGAAAATCTATGGAAAAAGTACTCCAGGCAGAAACAACAAAGTACAAAGGCCCTGTTGTGGGAATATACTTGTCATGTTTGAGGAAATAGGAAGGTCATCGTGTTTAGATTTTTGTGAGAAAGGCAGAGAACAATAGGTCAAGGCTTGACAGGCCACAGAAAGAAATGTTTACAGCTTTGAGCTGGAGAGTGAAATGATCTAATTTATGTTTTAAAAGTATCTGTTGGCTACTGCGCTGAGACTAGACTAATGAGATGATGGTGACTTGTGTTTGATGGGGAATGTGAGAGCGGAGCTGAAATTGGGGTACATTCTGTGAGTTGGGCTGTCGGCACTTGTTGGTGTGGATAGAATGAGTATAGTCAACTCTTTCAAAGAGTTTTACTGTGAGAAAGAGCAGAGAAATGGGGTGACAGCTGGAAAAGAACATAGGGTCAATGAAGCATTGGTTGTTTTGAAAAATTACATAACCTCTCTAAGCATCAGTTTTCTCATCTGCAAAGTGGAGATAGTAATAATTTTTACTTAATAGGGTTGTTGTGAGAATGGCTTGAGACAGTCTTGGGAAGAGCTCAGCTTGATGCCAAGCACTTAGCAACTCCTCTATGAATTTAGATATTCAGATGATTAATTTCTACACATCAAGTGTTTAACCTTATTTATTTATTTATCCAAGTGACAAGTATATGAGAACATACCTGTGGGTGTGAGACCATTGTAAGAAGGATATTTTGATGAGGTTACTTCAGTTAAGGTGTGAGGCAACTCAATCAGGATGGGTCTGACTCCTATGACTGTCGTCCTTTATAAGTATATTATGTAGTTTAACCTGGCTTTGAATATGTTGAGGTGCCTCCTGGTCTTCAAATGGAGATGTCAAGTAGGCACTTGTGTAGGTAGGTTAAGAGTTCAGTGGAGAGATGTGGGTTGCAGTTACAAAACTGGGAGTCATCAGCAGAAAGATGGTAATTTAAAGTGATGACACAGTAAGAGATCAACAAGGGAGTGAGAATTGATATAAAAGAGGAGAGACCCAAGGAGTAATTCAGGAGAGAAGAAGAATTGCTGGAATAATGCCACTGATTAGGCGAGAGGGGTTGGGATCAAGTACACCAGTGTGGCTGGTGTGGGTCTTTGCCCATTGTACAAGGGACTCAAAAGGGATATGCAGAGTTTGTTCATTGTAACAGGAGACAATGTAGAACATTTGAGCACGGGCATAGGTAGTTGCATCGATGTAGTAAGGAGAGTTTTTGAAAGTTCTCTTCATCGCTTCCTTTTTCTCATTGAAATAGGAAGCCAGGGTCCCAAGCTGAGAAGGAGGATGCGAAAGATGTACTAAAGCTTTGTGAAGAGAGTAGAATGTAGGAAATAGTTTAGGAGAGTGGGAGAGTTAATGAGCTAGTGGACAGTTGCTGAATTAAACACACACACATCCATACCACTACCATACACCATCTCCCTAGGATAAGCATTAATTCTCAGAGGCCAAGGCTGACCTTATAAGAAGAAAGAGAAATACTTGCCCAACTTTCTCAACATTTACAGGGCTCTTCTATCTCAGTCAAACCAGCACTTCACATTATTATCCATAACAAGGTTAGTTCCTTTCTTTCATCTAATAGCTTTCAAATGATGTGCCTGTGACCCTTTGAGAGGAAAAGAAAGTGACCTATTTACTTGCTAATGACTGTTTTCTCAGCATCACAAAGATCTATTCCTTTAGTTTTAAGATGACTGCTATAAAAATATTCCTCTTATATTTCTGTCTCAGTACTTTATAAGACTCTGTAATGTTACATTTCTACTTATGGTTTCAGAATTTATTTTCACACAAAACTTTTTGTAAAGTGTCCTCCTATTTTTAATCTTTTGAAACATGTTAAATATTCTTTTCTAATTATTTTATCAGTTGTACTGCCTCTTTTTTTATAGCTTCAATTAAATAATTGGTTTTATGACAAAAAGAAAAGATCACTGTTCAATAAACCTTTTTAGGTAAGAGCTACCCCTGGTATTATTGTTTTTTATTTTCCAGTTTATGTTTTAAAATGGGAATGACTTGATATTTTCAAAATGAAAATCAATTTCTGAGGTCAATCACATTGACCATTATTACAGATTTATCACAGGTGATTTCTTTTAATCATACTTAGGATTTTATTAGCATACTAGATATAAAATTATCGATATAGTACTTAGATACAACAGCATTTGGCTTCCTCAAAACTTGGATTTATTATAACCCATAAGTTTGAATTCATATCATAGAGAGATAATAAAAATAAAAATCCACAAAACTCTAAAAGTAGAAATACAGCTAGTAGTACCTCTCCAACCATTTCTATTTAAACTGCCCACAAAGATTAATATGAATCACAGCTTCAATTCGTTTTCCCTCTACAAACCTCTTGCTCAGTTTTCATGATGATCTACTAGTCTTTGGAGTCACGAGACAGAGAGTATGATGATAGAAGAATATAAATAGATCTCTGTTCTTAACGAGCTTGTGAAAGGCATTGAGTCTTCAAAGATGACATCCTTATTTCTCTTTTTCTAGCACATTCCTGCAAACTGATATCAGGTCAAATGCCTTGTATTCAACTAAATGCAAATTCATTTGAGGTAAGTGACTTTGTGTGTGTGTGTGTGTGTGTGTTGTGTGTTTGTTTTTTTAAAAAATGTTTTTATTGAGAAATCTTCACACACATACAGCCCATCCAAAGTATACAATCAGTGGCTCTCAATATCATTGCTCAGTTAGTCATGTATTCATCACCATGAGCATTTTTAGAACATTTGCATTACTCCAGAAAAAGAAATTAAAAAACAAGAAAAAACTCATATATCCCATAACCATTACCCTCTCTCTCATTGACCACTAGTATTCCATTCTACCCACTTTTTCCCCTTTATCGTCCCATATTATTTCTTTATTTTTATCGTTTTTGTTTTTACCTATTTTCTTATTACCTATGTTCATACCCTGGATAAAAGGAGCATCAGACACAAGATTTTTACAATCACACAGTCACATTGTAAAAGCTATGTAGTTATAGAGTCATCATTAAGAATCAAGGCAGTTGGAACATAGCTCAACAGTTTCAGGTTCTTTGCTCTAGCCCTTTTAGATATACTAAAAAGGGATATCTATAATACATAAGAATAACCTCCAGGATAACCTGAACTCTGACATCTCTCAGCCACTGAGACTTTATTTTGTCTAATTTCTCTCTTCCCCCTTGTGATCAAGAAGGCTTTCTCAATCCTGTGATGCTGGGTCCTGACTTATCCCATGCCCTGGGAGTCATGTCCCACGAAGACGAGGGGCAATGAGCTAACCTGCTGAGTGAGGCCATATCTGGGCAACAAAAGAGATTCTCTGAGGGTGACTCTTAGGCATAATCATAAGGAGGTTTGTTCTCCTTTGCAGGAATAAGTTTCACCCGAAGACTGAGAGCTCAGCCTATTGATACTGTTCTCCCCACTGCTTGCAAGAATACCAGGAATTCCCCAAAAAGGGAAGTTGAACATTTCTTCCCTTCTTCCCAGTCCTCCAAGGGGACTTGGCAAATACTTTTTTATTCTCTGCCCAGATTACTCTGGGATATAGTGAGACATCGCACTGACTTGTACAATCCAATAAAATCTCATTCCCCATTCAAGATTACATGTAATTATGTTGTTCAAGTAAACTGACCATACAAATTAAATTAGAGAATGTGCTACCCAAAATATAATTTTTGCACTAAATAAACATCTCTCCCTTTGGTTTCACATGGAAGTTGAAGTTTTAAAATATGGACCATATCATCCTTTGCCATATATTCTGATTTACCTTAGTCCTATCCAGATCAGCTTCATTCATATCTCTAGTTGAAGTCTGATCACTGTTTCAACTTTTAAACAGTTGCCTTATGGGGTAATGATCACTTTCATAGCTTCAGTGCTCTAACTCAGAGTCTCAATTGTCACGTAAATACCCAGAGTTTCAGGGAATGACCAGGTTGTACGCAAATAGCTCAGTATCTCAGAATTTAGAAACAAAAGTTACAACTCCAGAATAGAGGTGACTGCTGTAAAAGCTTATGACCTAGAACCTTTTCAATAGACCCCAACCTGATAACCCATGCTCTCAACTTCAATTCTTTTAGTTTTTATATTATAATTAGTCTATATGAGTGAGGCATGATAATATTTGTCACTTTGTTTCTGGCTTTCATTCAGCATATTGTCCTCAAGATTCATTCATCTTGGCGATATTCTTTGCCCCTGAGTCTATGTTATCTGGTATTAATATAGCCACTCCAGCCTTTTCATACTGTTTGCTTGGTTTATCTTTATCCATCCATTTACTTTTAAATCCTCTGATTTGTTTAAAATGTGCCCCTTGTAGGAAAGCATATATTTGCTCTTGCTTCTTTCTTATAAATTCGGAGAATCTCTGCCTATTAATTGTACATCTTAATCTATTAACAATAGCATAATTATTGATATCACTGGACTTATTTCTACCATTTTATTGTCTTCTGTTTGTCTCTCTGTATTTTGTTCCTCTGTTCTTCCCTTCCTGCCTTTTTTACTTGAACACTTCTTAGAATTCAATTTTAATTTATCTTTGTTTTAATAAAACTTTGTATTATTATTTTAGTGACTGCTCTAGGGATTACAAAATATATCCTTAACTTTTAATATTCTATTTAGAGTTAATATAACAACATTTCACATAAAATGTTCAAACCTTATAACCCTATGTTTCCTCCTACTAACGTTTTCCACTGTACTGACATTTATGTTATAGTTTCACATATATATATATATTCCCTTAGAATATTCACCTGAGTACTTTATAATCCTCATATGCCAATGGAATAATTTTTGTTTAAACAGTTACATGTATTTTGAAGAAATTAAGATAAAAATTGCCTTTTGTACATTACTTATAGATTTCTTATTTCCAGTGTTCTCCTTTTGTTCCTGAAGATCCAGTTTTCCCTCCAGCATTGTTTTCCTTCAGGTGAAAAATTTTCTTTAGTATGTCTTTTCATTTCAGGGCTGGTGATAAGGTATTTCTTTGGCTTTCTTTTTTCTGAAAATGTCTTTATCTTTATTTGTGAATAATATTTTCACTGGATATAGAATTCTGGTTTGAATTTTCCGCTTAGTTCTTTAAATTTATTGTTTGACGCCTCAGCTATTCAAATTGTTATTCCCTTTAGGTAGCGTGTCTTTTTTCCTCTGGATGATTCCAAAATTTTCTCTTTCATATTCATTTTCAGGAGTTTGACTAAGATATATTTGCACATTAAAAAATATTGTTTGGGGTCTGTGCGATGGTGGCTCAGTGGCAGAATTCTCGCCTGCCATGCTGGAGACCTGGGTTCCATTCCTGGTGCCTGCCTGTGCAAAACAAACTAACAAACAACAAACAAACAAAAATATTGTTTGGGCTTTACCAAGCGTATTGGTGTTCCAGAGCTGGGTGGCTTAAAACAGCCAAAATTTATTCTCTCCCACTTTTGGAGGGTGGAAGTCTGAGATCAAGGCACTGGCAGGGCCACAATCCGTGTGAAGGCTCTGGGGAAGACTCCTTCTCACCTCCTCCTGGCTGCTGGTGGTTGATGGTGATCATTTGCATTTCTTGGCTTGAAGCTGCATCATTCCAATCTCAGTTTCCATCGTCTATGGTTTTCTTCTCTCTGGGTTCAACTCTATTTCTCCTTTCTCTTATCAAGATATCAGTCAGTAGATTTAGGGCCTGCTGTAATACACTATGACTTTATTTTAACTTGATTATATGTACAAAAACCCTGTTTCCAAATAAGCCACCTTTACAGCTACCAGGAGTTAGAACTTTTTGGTGGACGTAATTTAACCCACTGCACCCAGCTTATTAAATCTGTAAATTTATGTTTTTCATGAAATTTGGACAGTTGGTCATTTTTACTGTAATTTTTCTGTCTTGCTCTCTCTTTCTCTTTTCCTTATAGAGCTTAAATTACCTGTAAATTCTACTTTGATATTTCCCCACACATCGCTATATCTCTTTTTGTGTTTTTTCCATCTTTTGCCTCTTTTGTCTTCACATTGAATAATTTCCATGTATCTATATGAAACTCACTGACTCTTTCTTCTGTCATTTCCATTTTGCTATCGAGTCCATCAAATGATTTTTTTTTTAAATTTCAACTACTGTACTTTTTTAGTTCTAAAATTCCCCCCTTCTATTTCTCTGCTGAGATTTCCTCTTTTTATTCTCTGAGTGCATTTTCCTTAGGCTAACTGAGTATAATTATCATAGCTTTTAAAAAGTCTTTGCTTGATAATTCTGGCGTCTGGGTCTTCTTGTAATCAGTAACTGTTTATTATATTTTCCCTTGAGTATGGCCATCTTTGCCTGGTTCTTCTTATGTTGAGTAATTTGGGTTTGCTTCCTGGACCTTGTGAGTGTTATGTTTTGGTGACTCTGGATTCATTTATATTGCTTAGAAGAGTTGTTGGTGCTTTGTGTAAATAGGCAATTAACTTGGTTAGAATCATACTGCACACAGTCCCAAATGCAGTAAGCTTTGACTCATATCTCAGTTCAATGGTTTAAATCTTAGGTGCAATACAGTTTCAATTTATCCTACATATGCCTGCTTCAGGGCTCAACCAGAGATCTGGATTAAATTTAATCACATCATTTGTGGTTCTATTTTTCTGTCTCTTTCCTGTCCAAAGGATCCCCTCTTTGGTAGCATTTGTTGTCTGGGGTCCTTATCCTGATTCCTCTGGACAGAAAAATGGCAGGCTTTCTTTCAGAGTTTTGGCTGCCCCCATATTACCACTGCTGCTTCTGAGATAGCCATAACCGAGGGCAAAGTTGAAAAAACCAAACATAAAACTTACTCGATGCTGGTCATTTATCCTACAATTTGACAGTCCTCTAAAACCTACCTGCCTTTGTTCACTCTCTGGAACCTATACCAGAATCAGGAACTCTCTCTGAATCAATTTCAATAATCTTATCTAGGTATATGAAGATATACGTAATTGCTTTTAATGATGTGTGTTACATTCCCACTTTTAATTCATTTGTGTTTTGGGAAATCAGACTGTTTCTTTAAAGTTTTCATAGGTATTTTTAAGAATATTCTTTTGAAGAATATTGTTATCTTTGAGCAAAGAGTCGTGAAAACGGATTTATTTCTTTTATTGATCTTTTCAAAGACACAACTTTTGATTTTACTGTATTATGTTATTTTCTATTCCAGTAAGTTATGTTTTTAATCTTAATTACTTTGTTTTGTTTCCTGGATTCTTGATTTTTATGCCTTTTAAATACATCAGATAATCATTTTTATTATGATAATAAATTTTCTCTAAATAAACACTTTTATTATATTCATATCTATCATGGTTCTTAACTGGCAGAAACAGAAAACAATTCTGGATAATTGAAAGAGAATAATAATTTATTACAGAACATTAGGTGGCTCACAGAATCTCTCGGAAACCAAGAGAAACGGGATTGGAAACCTGGCAACAGGAGCAGTTCACAAAAGCATAATGCAGGACTGGTCCAGTGAAGACACGCTCATTTGGTACAGACTCTGCCATTGGCATCAACAGTACAACAAATGCTGGAAACCAAACATTCTATCAAATTACTGTCACTGTTAACTCTGGAAACTGCATGTAATTGCTTCTTCATCTTACCAGAAAAATATTTTGGGTGGCCCAGTTTCTTCAAGTCAGTAACGTTTGATTCACAATCTGATATGAATGCCCAATAAATTTGGGCAAATGGCTTAAATACATACTCCACAACAGAAGGTATCTGAATGACCAATAAACATATTCGTAGTGCTCAGCATCCCTGATCATTATAGAAAAGCAAGTAAAAATGAAAATGAGATATTGCTCCACATGCATCAGAGTGAATTTATTTAACACCCATATTACCTCCTGTTGGCAAAGAGTAGTTGAACTCTTATACATTGCTGGTGAGAGTGTAAAAAAATGCAACAACCACTTTGGAAAGTTTTTTGACAGTTTCTATAAAGCAAATGTCAGTCCTATAGTTCAACAATTCCAATTCTAGGTATATAGTAAGATAAATTAATGCACATGTGCACCAAAAGATTTGTGAGGAATGTTCATAGCGGTTTTATTCATAATTTTCCCAAACTGGAAGCAGTGGTGTGCCAGTTTGAAAATATTATGTACCCCAGAAAAGCCATGTTTTTATTTATTTATTTATGAAACATAACCACATACAAACAAAACATTCTTACCATATGATCATTCCATTCTGTTATATAATCAATAACTCACAATATCATCACTTAGTTGTATATTCATCATGATCATTTCTTAGAACATTTGTATCAATTCAGAAAAAGAAATAAAAAGAAAACAGAAAAAAATTCATACATACCATACCCCTTACTCTCCCCTTTCATTGATCACTAGCATTTCAATCTACTAAATTTATTTTAACATTTGCTCCCCCTATTATTTATTTGTTTTTAATCTATATGTTTTACTTGTCTGTCGATAAGGTAGGTAGATACAAGGAGCATCACACACAAGGTTTTCACAATCACACAGTTATGTTGCAAAAGCCATATCATTATACAATCATCTTCAAGAAATATGGCTACTAGAACACAGCTCTACATTTTCAGGCAGTTCCCTCTAGCCTCTCAATTACACCGTCATTAAACAGGTGATATCTATTTAATGTGTAAGACTAACCTCCAGGATAACCTCTTTACTCTGTTTGGAATCTCTCAGCCATTGATACTTTATTTTGTCTCATTTCTCTCTTCCCCCTTTTGGTCAAGAAGCTGTTCTCAATCCCTTGATGCTGAGTCCCAGCTCATTCTAGGACTTCTGTCCCAAGTTGCCAGGAAGGTCCACACCCCTGGGAGTCATGTCCCACATAGAAAGGGGGAGGGCAGTGAGTTTGCTTGTCTTGTTGGCTGAGAGAGAGAAAGACCACATCTGAGCAACAGAAGAGGTTGTCTTGGGGTGACTTTTAGGCCTAATTTGAGTAGGCTTAGCCTATTCTTTTCTGGGTTAAGTTTCACATGAACAAACCCCAAGATTGGGGGCTCAGCCTATTGCTTTGGTTGTCCCCACTGCTTGTGAGAATATCAAGAATTCTGCACTTGGGGGAGTTGAATTTCCCCCCCTTCTCACCATTCCCCCAAGAGGACTTCGCAAATACTTTTCTATTCACTGTTCAAATCACTCTGGGATTTATCGGGGCATCACTCTGTATAAACCTATAAAATCTCATGCCCTACTCAAAGTTCCAAGTACCATGGTGTTCAATTAAGCTATCCACATAAGTTATATTAGGAAATGCACTAGTCAAAATATAAATTCTGTGCTGAATAAACATGTTTTGCTTTAGTCTCACTTATAAGTTAAAGTTTCAAAATATGAATTACCATCTATTTTCAATACCCTGCAGTATTGACATTCCTTTGCTCTTCCTCATGCAAAAACATTTTTAAATTTGTACATTTAGTCACTATCATTCTACACTCTAGGCACTCCTAGATTATACCATCTCAGTCTTTATCATTGATCTTTCCTTCTGATTTCATTTGTGCCCCCAGGCCTCCTCCCTCTATCATTCTCACATTTAGCTTCATTCAGGGTTCAAACATTATTGTATTACAGTTGGATAGTATTGTGCTATCCATTTCTGAATTTTTACAATCAGTCCTGTTGCACAATCTGCATCCCTTCAGCTTCAATTACCCAATATCTACCCTATTTCTATCTCCTGATGGTCTCTGTTACCAACTGAAATTCTCCAAGTTCATTCACTAATGTCAGTTCATATCAGTGAGACTATATAGTATTTGTCCTTTTGTTTCTGGCTAATCTCATCAGCATAATGTCCTTAAGGTCCATCCATGTTGTTACATACTTCATAACTTTATTCTGTCTTACAGCTGCATAGTATTCCATCGTATGTATATACCAAAGCTTGTTTAGCCACTCTTCTGCTGATGGACATTTTGGCTGTTTCCATTTCTTGGCAATTGTAAATAATGCTGCTATAAACATTGGTGTGCAAATATTCGTTTGTGTCCTGCCCTTATGTCCTGCGAGTAGATTCCTAGCAATGGTATTGCCGGGTCATATGGCAATTCTATACTTAGCTTCCTGAGAACCGCTAAACTGCCTTCCACAGCAGTTGTACCATTTGACATTCCCACCAGCAGTGGATAAGTGTGCCTCTTTCTCCACATCCTCTCCAGCACTTGTTGTTTTCTGTTTTATTGATAATGGCCATTCTAGTGGGTGTGAGATGATACCTCATTGTGATTTTGATTTGCATTTCCCTAATAGCCAGGGAAGTTGAGCATCTTTTCATGTGCCTTTTGACCATTTGTATTTCCTCTTCTGAGAAGTGTAGAAAAGCGATGTTTTAATTCTGACTCAATCTTGTTTTATTTTAATCCTAATTCAATACTGTAGGGCAGTAACTTTTGATAAAGTTATCTCCATGGAGATGTGTCACACCCAATTGTGAGTATGACCTTTTGATTAGATGGAGAAGTGACTCCACCCATTCCAGGTGGGTCTTGGTAGTTTACTGGAATCTTTTAAGAGGGGAAACATTTTGGAGAGCATCAGAAATGACAGAGCCAACAGAGAGAGACCTAACATAAACTTCAGAGCCAACACACAGATAGCAGAGACACAGATGTTTGGAGATGCTTGGAGCCCAGCAGACATTTCCATGTGCCTTCCCACGAGATGTTAAGCAAGCCAGAACCTGGAGAGAGCCAAGGGAAGCCAAGAGAAGAACACCAGCCCCAGAGAAGCCAAGTGAGGAACCCCCACAGGAACAGAGGCTGAGCACAATGGGGGCCAGGAGCCAGGACCAGCCCATGCCAGCCACTTGACTTCCCAGCTGACAGAGCGGTTTCAGACCCATTGGCTTTTCTTGAATTAAGGTACCTTTTACTGGATTCCTTAGTTTGGACATTTTTATGGGCTTAGAACTGTAAACTTGCAACTCCTTAACTTCCCCTTTTTAAAACCTGTTCCAGTTCTGGTATATTGCATTCTAGCAGCTTACTAACAAATAAAAATGGAAATGCCTATGAACAGAGGGCAAACTGGTAAGTTTACACAATGTGATATCCCACAGAAATTAAAAAGAATTATTTATCGATATATGCAAGAGCATAAATAAATCTCTAAAATGTTATGTTGAGTGAAGGAAGCCAGACATAAAAGTATATAATGATGATTCCATTCATGTGAATTACAAAAAGCAGGCAAATGAATCAAAAGAGACAGAATCAGAACAGTGTTTACTTTTCGAGGCAGGTGATGGAATGCAAAGGGGCATGAAAGAGCCTTCTTAAATCCTGAAAATGCTCTATATCCTGATCTGGATGGTGGTTATATAAGTATATATATATATATGTACACATATATTTAAATTTTCATTGAGCTGTAATTTTAAGATTTATACATTTAAATACCTATTATATTTTGATAAAGTACTCAACTTAAGATATTAACAAGATAATATAATATAATTAACAATAGTATAATATCTTCTTACGATATTAACAAGAAAAAAAATTCACAATGTTTAAGGAATAAATAATCCCAGTCCTAACACTTCATAACATATTGTGGTAGGGCATCGCTCATTTTTCTTTACTTCTTAATTTAGTCTGCATATAGTTTGAGGGTGGTATGTAGCCTACCTAAGATTAATAAGGCTATTAAAAGTATTAAATAGAACAGAATCTTCTTGTTTGTTTTATAAAGCTCCCTTAGTATTAAGCATTAGATGAATGTTGAATTGTAGATTTTATTTCTACAAATTATATTCACCAAGGGTAACTGAAACATATTCAAACTTGTGTTTACTAAATTTGTGAATGTTATGTTCTCAGTTGTAGAGATAATTAGAATTAGCTGAATGAATGAGAATTTCCCAGAAGTTTATCTTGTCAGTATAATCTACTTTTGGAAAGCCCTATTTCACTTAAATGTCATGGTTTGCCCAGTGACCTTGGTACCTTGTGATATTTTCAAAACTTACTGTTCCTGAAGGAGTACTGAACTGCTGATATACTTGTTTTATATAACTGAAGCACATAATGCAGTTTTCCCATTTGTGTGCCTCAAGAAACAAAAGCTCTACCCTAGTTTTACTTCTACATAGTTTTAGCCCATTTAAGTGGATTTTATATCATTGGTTTCAGTAAGTCACTCAGGTTGTCACATTATCGAATGACCCATATCAGAAGAATGCTCTTAACTCCTGTACACACTGGCAGCAGAAGCGCTTACAAAGAGAAACAAAATTTAGGAATGGGAGGAAAAAATAGGCATTAAAACTGACGGTTTTAGTTACCAGCATTTAGTATTTCTAAGCAATTGTAAAATTGGGGAAAATACATTAATTAGAATTGCACCAAGTTTTGGGTTCAGTAACCAAATAAATCTAAGAAGAGTTAATAATGTAGAGAAAAACTTCTCTTTTGTCAGATCACTTTTGAGGAACAGAACAAGTGCAGTCATTTGAAAGCATAGATTGAATATTCAGTTAACTGTGTGGAAAAAGTAGAATGAAAATGTGCAATATAAAATACAGTTCTTCACAGAAAATTTCCTACCCATATTTCATATTTCAAGTGATTGAATTCCGGCCATCATTAGAACTTCAAGTTTATAAAATGGTCTTAATTTGAAGATTATTAAATTAACTTCTTTTAGGAAACACATTTATTTCATCTGCGTGATGAGTAATAAGGGCCTTTTGAGAAAAATAGGTATAAAGATGATTTCATTATACCTTTTTTTTGATGCTTAATATATACTATGCTTTTAAATATTTCCTCTAATGGCACATTTTGCAAAAATCACATTTATTGACATGTACAATGAAACAGAGGTCTTGAAAGAACTTTCTCTGCTTTCTACAAAGATCATTGAGTATCAGTAACTAAAGATGATAGTTAAGTACATTATTTAAATCATAGCATTTTAAAAATGATTTAGTATCTTTATGATATTTATTTGGACAATCACAGAAATAAAATAAAGATGCAATAATCAGTAAATATTTTTGGAGTGCTTATTAGTCCACTTGTCTTTCAGCAGATAATGGTAACTGATCATTTTTTTGTTTCGTTTTTATTCTACTTGTATTTCATGAGGAATTTTCTTTAAACTTAATCTATGCAACTCAAACATGTGATTGCTTAACTTTTTGAGGACCTACCAAATTGTCTTCTACAGCAGCTGAACTAACATTTTACATTTCCACCAGGAAGGCATAAGGGTTCCAGTTTCTCCACAACCTCACCAGTATTGTTATTTTCTGTTTTTTTAAATAATAACCATCCTAGTGGCTGTGAAGTGATATCTCATTGTACTTTTGCTTTGCATTACCCTAGTGGCTGACGATTTTGAGCATCTTTTCACGTGCTTGTCCATTTTTATATCATCTTTGGAGAAATGTCTGTCCAAGTCTTTGGCCCATTTTTAATTGGGTTGTTTCTGTTTTTATTGTTATTCTTTATATATTTTCCATACTAGACCTTTTTCAGATACATGATTTGCAACTATATTTTCCCATTCCATAGACTGTCTTTTTACATTGTCGGTAGTGTTCTTTGAGGCACTAAAGTTTTTAATTTTGATAAAGTCCAATTTATCTTTTTTCTTTTATTGCTTATGTTTTTGGTGTCATTTCTAATCATATCTAAGAATCTATTGCCAAATCCAACGTCATGAAGATTTACTCCTATGTTTATGCCCCCAAAGAATTGAAAACAGGCATTCAAACAAATATTCATAGCAGCATTGTTCACAGCAGCCAAAAGATTGAAATAATGAAAATGTTCATCAATAGATAAATGAATAAATAAAATGTGATATATCCATATTATCAAATATTATTCATCTATAAAAAGGATAAACCTTGAAAACATGCTAAGTGAAAGATGCCAGACACAAAGGTCGTACTTTATAATCCCATTATAGGAAATAACTGGAATAGGCAAATCTAAAGAGATAGAAAACAGATTAGTGGTTTCTGGGGGCTGCAGGGAGATGAGAATGGCTTGATAGGGTTTCCTTTTGGGGTGATGAAAATATTTTGGAACTAGATAGAGGTGATTGTGGCACAACACTGTGAATGCACGAAATGCTACTGAATTATTTATTCACTCTTCTACTGCATGAGATACAGTACATAGAAATATACCATTTCTATATATATTTTGGAGCTTTCAATGGTTTACCTTTATTGTGAAGTAAAGGAAGGATAATGTGAGAAAAATAAGCTGAGAAATGAACTCTCTTATCTAAATTGAGTGATGAATCTCTAAAATACACTTTTCTATTAGAAACTTGATACTCAGTTTTGTAGACATCCACTCCATTTTCCTATTCCCATCTTTTAAATATTTCCCAAAACTTTTCTAAAATATCTGGTCTGCTATCATCAGCCTTCCGTACTTCCTGAGTTCATTCTTACTAATATACTTTAAAAATTCATCTCAGTGAGATTTTGAAAGGCAAGGAGGTAAGCACAAACCTCAGTCCACCATCTTGAGTCAAGCCTTTCCATGTAAATTGAAAATGAGAAAAATAAAGTAGTTTTCCCCTCCTCTCTGTTTCAGGCAACACAACAAGCAATTAATCAGAACTGTGAAGATCTTGGCACCGTGTTAGGGAAAGAAAATGATCTGGCCCTAATTGTTGATGGGAACACTTTGAAGTATGCCCTTGCTTTTGAAACTAAGAGGAACTTCCTAAATTTGGCTCTCTCATGTAGAGCAGTTTTATGTTGTAGGTAAGACTATATTCACTGTGCTTTTTACATGCTATTGTAATATTGCTTTATAAAGAAAATAGAGATAGACATAAGTTTTAGCAGAGGCAGCTTTCCATATTGGGATATTATGAGATCAAACTGAAATGAACAGGTTTGAATTTCATTCTAATTGTCAGGTCGAAGATTTACTAGAAAGTAGTTTGTAATGTTTCAATGGTAAATTGTTGATCAATTTATGACAAGATGAAAGAAGTCTACAATAAGAACAAAGGTCCTTGGTTTATTCACAGTGAGGGGCAAATCTGAAAAAAAAAATCCACTTATACCTAGAGGACGACCTAACAATAGCGACAACAACCTAATGAAGTTGGGACTACTAGTGCAAGTGAAAAATTCATTTAAAAAAAAAGCAAATCATCTCTAACAAAGATGGCTGGAATTGCAAAAAATTATGAAATAATATATAGAATTGCTCTTCAATGAAAATATTAAAAAGGGTCAATTACTAAAATATATGAATACCTTGGGCTTCTAAATATTATTATTAATGAAATCCACTCTACACTCACATCTTTCCCTTAATCTGATGTCCCTCTGTATCACTGTAATTCAGTATCTATTAAAAAATTCAGCGATTTCTGTTTCTTATTCTACTCCGATTCTTTGTGTCTTTAGTATAGCCTCCAGGACTATTTGTGACCTTGTTCTCTATCAGTGACAACTCTTTTGTGTTGAAAATGACAGGAAGTTGAATTCAAACTGAGCTTAGGCAAAAAGAGAATTTATTAGCTCACATGCTTTAAAAGTCTGTTAAGCGAAGCAAGAAACTTCGCCAGTGGCCAATCCACTAAGATGACTTGCTTCTTTTAACTAACTTATTTCATTTTGCATGATAACATTATTTTTAGGAATGCTAATTTTTTCTCTGCTCTGTTAATGGGAACTGAGGAGGCAGTGTGAGGATATACTGCAGAAGCAGAGAGAGTAAGGAAACCCAGAAGCTCATGTGGCCACTAAGTGTTTCCCAGCAGTTGGCTTTCAGTGAACTATTGTTGGATTGTCCTAACTATGGCTTCAGACATGGCTTGGTAGACCACTCAAGTGGTATCATCAGGTTTCCTCTGGATGCTGGCTTTATCCCCAGGCTGGATCGTCTTTTGATAACAACTTGGCTGCAACAAACTCAAGCCTCATTTCGGTTGCCTTTATTAAAGACTTGCATATTCTCTCTCCCAGAAATCTCAGCAAATGGGTAGTCATGTCTTATTGACCCCAAAAGCAGAAACTTGCTGTTAGGCAGGGATGGGCCAAACATGAACAGAAGTTCCACTCAAGTGAGGATAATATTCGGAGGTTTTTGTTTGTTTGTTTGTTTGTTTTAAGTTTTTTAAAAGGACTATTTTTATGCTGGTAACACTGAACAAGTTGTTAGCATATCTATGTCCAAATGGATAAGAGGATGTGGGAGTGCTAACTGGCAATTGAAAGGAAAGAGATTCACAGAACAGGCTGCCTTTAGACGAGCAGAGAGAAGCCATTGCAGTCTTCAACTATTTTCTTGACTGTATATTTCTTCCTTCACTTCTTATTTTTGCTTCCTATATTTCTGTCTTTCTTGTTAGGCACAATATACTTATAGCTGTTATGCTCTATTGCCCCTTTTATCATTATGGCATATTCTTCTTGTCTCTAGCAATATTCCTTGCCTTAAATTTTTTTTTCCTTGTATTAATTGAGCCACTCTCTGTTTGCATGGTATATCTTTTCACGTCCTTTTACTTTTAACTTATTTGTGTCTTTAAATTTAAAGTGTGTTCCTTGGATATATCATTGCATTTTTCTTTTTCATCCAATTGTATGATCTTTGCCTTTACATTTACTGTAATTTTTGCATTATTATAATTATTATATTATTATTATTAAAATAGAAAAACATGATTGATTTTAATAAAATGCAATATACAAATCTCTAGATTTATTTTTCCCAATAAAATAAAAATTATCACCATATGCCATAATTACATTAAATAGTAATTATTGCTATCCTTGAGTTTAAGCCTGCCATTTTTCTATTTTTTTCATCTCTCTCTTTTTGTTCCTGTTTCTCCTCAACTGCCTTCCTTTATGTTAAGCTAGTATTTTTAGTTAATTCCTTATTGACTTTTTATCTCTATTGCTTTATCTCTTTTGTCATGGTTAGTTTTAGTGGCTGCTTTAGGAAATGTGCACATCTAGCATACCATAATCTCCTTCAGGTTAACACTGATTTACTAGTGGTAAAATATAGCAATTATGCACCAGTATAATCCTATTTTCTTTTCTCCTTCTTTGTGCTATTATTATCATATTTTACATCTCTATGCTTTATCAACCCATCAACACAGGACCATCAATTTTTTAAAAAATTAAAAGAAAAGAGAGTACACACACAGCAACACACACAATCTTTTATATTTACCCACATTAATGCTTTCTGCAGCTCTTCTTTCCTATTTGTGGATTTGAAGTTACCATCTGGTGAGAATTCCTTTCAGCCTCAAGAACTTCCTCTAGCAGGATAATTCTGCTATTCACAGATCATTTCTTTCTTTCTTTTTTTAATCTGGAAGTCTTTATATCTCCTTTTTTTGTTGTTGTTTTTGTTTTTTGGTATGGGCAGGTTCTGGGAATTGAACCTGGGTCTCTGGCGTGGCGGGTGAGAATTCTGCCATTGAGCTACCATTGCATCACCACATCTCCTTTGTTTTTGAAGAATAGTTTTGTTAGAAAACAAACTCTTGGTTGATGGTTTTCTCTCTCTCTCTCAGGGGTTTAAATTTGTCATTATTTTGTCTTTTCTGTCGTTTCTGCTTCTGATGACAAGTCAAATTCCATATTATTGTTTCCCTGTATGTTATTCATTTCTCTTTTGCTGCTTTCAAGAGTTTCTGTCACTGACTGTCATCAATTTGCATACCTTGACTCTGAGTGTGTTTCTTGCTGTGTCTATTCTACTTTAGATTTGTTGGACTTGAATCCCTAAGTTTGTGTGTTTTTACCAAAATTGGCAAGTTTTTTGGCCATTATTTCTTCAATATTTTCTGCTACTTTCTTTGTCCTATACTTTGGGGAACTGGTTATGTGCATGGTTGAATGCATGCCTGTGACACTGTTTAGTTTTCTTCAGTTGTACCCCCCCCACCCCACTCTTCACTGAATTGCATAATTTCTACTGATTTTCCCTCAAATGTACAAATTATTCTGCCATCTCATATTTGATACAGAGTTCATGCAGTAAAATTTTCATTTTACTGCTAGAATTTTGATTTTTAATGGTTGCCATTCTTCTGTTATTTCCTATTTATTGATTCATAATTAGCATATTTTCCTTTGATTCCTTGAAAATATTTCCTTTGAGTTGTGTGATTATTTATAAAGCTGCTTTGAAGTTTTTGTCTGCTAAGCCCTACCTAATGGCCTATTCACAATCAATTTATATTGACTGCTTTGTTTTACTAAGAATGGATAATTTAGTAAAATATTGTTTTTTGTTTGTTTGGTTTTTGTTTTGGTTTAAAGTGGACATTGTGGGAAAAAACTATTATAATATGTCTGGATTCCACTGATTCTTGAATTTCATCGGTTCTATATTTTAAAAGTCTATAGATTTAGACTGTGAAATCTGTTTTCCTGTTGGTTTGCAGCTGCTTAGTGCCTTTGCACAATATTTTTTAAAGCCTTTCTTTTGGGAGTTTCTCCTGTTCTGCAGAGTTTATTTGGGCATGTTTATGCCCAGACAACTGAAGCCTCAGGTTTCCACCCTTTGCTGCAGGTGCTGTGTGTGGTTTGGGGAATGCTTTCAAAGGCACAGCAAGTCTCAGATCTCCCCAGGTCTGCAGTTTTCATTGTGGATAATTTAGCGGTCAGCTGGGAATGTGTGGAAAGTTGATGATCTCATCCCTTCTCTGATTCTCTGGCTTCAAATTTCTCCCTGTTAAGTTTCTGACTGGTCTTCTCCTCTCTTGGCCATGCAACTGCCACCTCCAGTTAGTAAAGCTGTGGGTTTTTACTGCCTACTCCAAATCCCATCCACTCTCTTCAGCCAATATATCTGCAGATTTTTGCCCCACCTCCAGGTAGAGTGGATAGGAACCTCTAGGGAAAATGCTCAGAAACTTGCTGTACCTATGTGATTCGGTCCCAGTGAATGGTGACTCAAGGTATTTTCTGCCTTTGGTCATTTTCTAGCTCCCTGAAACATTTGTTTTGAATAATTTTGTCCAGCTTTATACTTGTTTCCTGAAGGAAATTGTCTAGCCTCCCTATACTGCTATTAACAGATGTAGAATGCTTTCATTAAAATTTTGACTTTGTTTACTGCATATCAAAAAATTTGGATAATTGGAAGGATAACATGGAGTGTTATAAATGCCTAGTAAATGGCACTCTGGGCCTACATAGTTAAAATAGAAAAATATGATTGATTTTAATAAAATATAATCTACAAATCTCTAGATTTATTTTTCCCAAAGTTCTTATCACCGTATGCCATAATTAATATTTTACTTTTTATTTGCTTTATCATCTCTCTCCTAACCACTGGAATGTAAATTTCATGAGGGCGGGAAAGTTTTACTCTCTGCTCCATCTCCAATATCAATAGTTATGCCTAGCACCTAGTAGGTACATAAATATTTGTTGAATAAATGAAAAGAATGAACATAAGGTTACTTTTAAATAGCTTGTCCAGCGTATTCAAGATACAAATCTAGCAAGAAAGTTATTTTATATACCTAAGAAAACATCTGTGCCATAAAATATATTGAACTTATTTTACAAACTTCAAGTAGAATACATTTCATTTCATATTCCTATAACATATGGTATTCAAAAGGAAATGGAGGGCATGGGCACACGGAAAAATCATAGCATCATTTAAGGTTTACTTATCTTCATGTATTCTACAGCCATGAAAATAGCTGATAGGGACACTACAAACACTTAAATCAAAGGTGCCTGGAGTGCTTGTTTTATAGATTGTGACCTGTTCTGTGCCCTCTCTAAATAGTTATTAAATTTGGAATTCGATTTCTTGCCAAAAATTAAAATTAAGAAGTTTGCTTCCAGCTGTATCTGACATGAAATATTTTATTGGAAAGTATTACTGTCTAGTCAGTTGAATAGAGTAGTCATTAGCTGTTTAATGTCCGTTTTTGAATTCCCTATTGTATTTTAGAACTATATTTTCTTATTACTTTTGTGCCATTAAACCATAACATATCGACTTATTTTCACAGTGCAAGTAGGTTTTTCCCCCACTTCAGTTTTTGTGACTAGAACACCACAGGACTCTCGTGTTTCAGCCAACAGAATGATTATTTTAAATGTAATCTATTTTTTTTAAGCAAGTCACTGAATGCTAAACATAGCGTGTTTGTCCAGTGTTCAACTCACAGCTAAAGGCTCTGAGGTACAAGAACAGGAAACCCCAAGAATGACCTAGTCAAGTCACCTCTGTTCAACCTACCTACCTCTGTCTTTCCTCTGAGAAGCTCTCAGGAACCTGGCATGGCACAACAGACTCAAGCTTGTGCTTCAGTCCTACTGATAAAAGGACGATATTCAATGGACCTTGAACTGGTTTCCTCTCTTGTAATTCTCAGGAAGATATAGTAGTTTTAAAGGGATACCACTCTTAATCCTGCCTCATGCATATGCTCACTTCTAGGTTCCAGGCATTTGCCCACATGACAAGGGCTAACTCTCATAATATCTTAGTGAATATAGGATTTTTGGAAAAGATGGAATCTGATATATTTGTACCTGTGCATTGAATGATTGTGTTGCTTGATGGATTAGCGCTATTCTTGACACCTCCTTCTCCCACATCCCTTTTGTTTTTACCACCTAAGTCTATCCTATTTTGCTACTGATCATGTTTTTTGATAAGAATGACCTCATATACAATCAGGGAATCAGGGATTGATACCAGTATAATGATAAGCATTGTATTGGTTCATGTGTGATTTTCCCTAGCCATTAAAGTTTCAAAACTACTCAGAGACAAGCTTTTCCTACAATTAAAAAATACAGTTTTAGTAATACATGAAAAAAGTAAATAAATAAATAAATAAATAAATAAATAAATAAATAAACAAACTACAGAATTCTCTTCCTTTAGTGAAAATAAAAATTGGTTTTGTGGCTTCAAAAATTACTCTGCTTTCCATTCTCTAGCTATCTGGCAAAGCTTTGGGTGCAGTAGAGGAAGCAAGAAAGATATCTCTCCCATTTTAAAACAATGGATGTAGTTTTTATTTTTTATAATAATGGTCTGTGTCAGAAGCTAATACCCTTTAGAATTAACACCTCAAAGAGGAAGCATGAACCCCAGTTGAAGACTGCACAGGATTGGCTGATTCTGAGGATGGATGGCAAAAACCAGTAGGGAGTGGACTGTGTTGGTATTTTTATTGTTGCCAGATTTTTTGTTAGGGTTCTGGTTAAACAGTTCATATTTTCATTGCATGACACTCAATTTTCCTTTACGCTCTGTTGTTTATAGCAATGATTTGGGAGGATGGAAGACTTTTTCTCAGAGAAGCATGTATACGATTATGGAAGGAAAGTATCTGCCTGCCTGAAATATTTTAGGAATATTAAATTTGCTTTTGTAGCTGGTCTGTGAAAGAGTACCAACAATGTTTTCTAATCTTCACTGATCCACATACCTTGCAAAAGAAATACACCCTTGTGTTAAGCTGCTTAGCTCTTGGCTGTTACCCCAGCAAAACCTGTGCTCTCCTAACTGGTACCGTCATGATTTTGTTATCTCCTTGCATTATTCAAGTTTGCTTGACTGTAATTGGATTTCAACACTGGCCAAGTCCTTTTATATAGTTTCAGAAACAGTAGACCTTTACTTCTTCCTCTCACACAAGCAGATAAAATAAATTAATGTTAGCCAACAAGGAGTGGTGGGGAAAATGACAAATGGAAGGGTGCAATTCCATGTAAACTGGGCAACTGACATTTCTTTTGAGAAGTTGAAGAAGCTACTGTGTTTTTTGGTTTTATTATTTTAGAGGAGGGGCATTTTTGTATATGTAAAAAGCAAAATATATAGTATATAATATATATAATATTTAATATATTGTATTTAATATATATATAACATATATTAAAATATATATTAAAGAATTGGGAAACTTACCAGTAGCCGCCATCTGAATGCAGCTCCGTGTAGATTGCTGTTGATTCCTCTGTCTTCCTTCTCAGGTTGTCTCCCCTCCAGAAGGCCGAAATAGTGGACAGTGTTAAGAAGCAGGTAAAAGCCGTCACCCTCGCCGTTGGGGACGGAGCCAACGATGTGGGGATGATCCAGACTGCCCACGTGGGCGTGGGCATCAGCGGGAACGAGGGCATGCAGGCCATCAACAACTCGGACTACGCTATCACACAGGTCAGGGGCGTGGGTGACCAGCTGGGCACCGAGACTTTGCTGAAGGCCATCAGCCCGCCCGTGAGGTCGATGCCACCTCCTTGAAGCTGCTTACTCCATGAGACTACTAGCACCAGCTCACCTGGGGGATCCTTTAATTACCGCTCTTTGGAGCAGTAAAGGTTTCCTTGGACAAGCTATGGAGCTGGTCAATCTACTGCCACCAATAATCTGCAGCCCTGCTAATAACAATCTCTAACTTCCCAGTCTCTCCACATCTGGGATGTGCACTTTGCTTTATGGGGTCTCTCAATGAAGAATTCTTAAAGACATATGATCTCCCATTTATTTATTTATTTATCCTTTCCTCCCTCCCTCCTTTCTTTTATTATGGAGGTTCTGCCTCCTGTCAGGGATTTAAAGGAAGAATGTGTGGCCCAGTGATAGACAGACCCCATATGTTACATCCAAGACCTGAGGTGGCTGCCTGGGAGGCTACCGTGGGCTGAAGGGTGGGCAGCGATGGCCATCTTTCGGCCGTAACAACCCTGGAGTTGGAAGCAAGCAGGCTTGTCTTTTATTTATTTATGTTAAGCAGTATCTCCTAACACACAGAATATTCCCAAATATTTCTCACATTGTATCTGCCCTAGGCAAAATAACCAGTCTCATGAACGGAAATCCCCCCTTCATATAGCTGTTTCTTAATGCATGAATGGCAAGAGACGAGCTCACGATTCCGGGGACAGGGTGGAGAGGACACTGAAGAGCTCGAGCATCAACACCAGGAGCCAGAACTGGCAGGAGGCAGGGGGACAGGCCGCACAGCCAGAATGCTCACCCTCCCGTCTCTGCATTTTATCATTTTTTTAAACATTTTTTTAAGGAGTATAGTATTTTAATCAATCATTTAATAATTGGCTCTTAATATAATATTTTTATTTTATTTATTGCATCTGACAAATCAATAATACACTTTTTTTCTTGCTGAATTCAGGAGCCACATGCAATTCTTGTGAAGCCCTAAGACTCTGAGTAGGTCATACACACACACACACACACCTCCCCCTGCTCCCCAGCGCTGTCCCTTCTATGGGCCAGAATGCACATCTGCCCACAGGAGGCGGATGCCTGGATCTAGAAGGTAACCATGTTTGTTCCTAGGGCCCCTCAGCGTGGGTGAGAAGCACACTGCCCTCGATCAGAGCAGTTCTGAGATGCTCCCACATGGGAAAACTGGGGCTCCTGACTGTTAGGAGATCTGCCTTGAGCAACTGTCAGTACAGCAGGATGAAAACACTAGCGTGTAAACAAGGGTAGAGACACACTGAACTCATGGTTTCATTTCCCTGTTTAACTGCGAGATGCCAGTGGTATAGCTACCTACCATGACCTTAGCACTTATGTCCTGTCATTCTTGAACTATTGACACCAGAGATTTATAGGATTCATAGGCATTTGGTTTCCCGCGTTCCTAGGGGAATATTTGTTTGCCCTATGTGTGGGGAAGGAGATTCCCACCTTCTCTCTTTAAACCAAATAAAATCCTAAAGGAATTTAGAATTTTGTTAGGTTGTGCTCTTCACAGGTAAAGTTTTAGAGAAACAAAAAGAAGGAGGCCCCATACTCTAGACCAGCATTTGTCTCCCTTAATGCTCTCTAGTCCCTGTAACCCAGGCCCTCTTTTGACCTTTGCTCTTGGCTCTCTTAGCACAGCTGAATTCATGACTAGGCAGGTAGGGTATGATGTCAGGCTTGCTTTCCTTCCTTCCACACCACCCCTAAATTGCCACACCAAGCCAGTCTTTGAAGCAGGAGGTTGATTTAATTCATGCTTGGCTTCTATTAAAATGCTGTTTATTTCAGGTTAATGATAACAGTTTGAAACACATCCCATATTTTTCCCCATTTTAGTTTTATCCAAGAGCATCTTTTCACTGGAGATAGAGAGAGGCCGTTCTGCCATGGTGTATGCCATGTGGTACTTTTCCCTAGTATGAGTCTTATTCCCCGTACTCTAGTGGACATTTTTTCACCACTGCCCCATCTGCCTCCCCCCGCCATCCCGCACCTATGCTGCAGCTGTGGGTCAGGGCAGACAGTGATCTCGTACTTCGGTGCCCCTTGGCAATGTATAACTTACCCCCTTCCCAGATCATAGCCTATCTGTATAACATTCTGCCCATAACCCAGCTCTTTTTATTCTCTGGAGAGAATAATTTATTTGCTTCCTCCTTGACTCCAAACTTCTTAGTATTTTAATCATCCCAAGAAACAGAACTTTGATTTTATTTAATAAATTTAATAAAAAATTTCAAAACTAAAAATCGAGGCAATAGGAACGTTGTCTACCATAACTGAAGTGTAATATTAGGTTCTAGGTCAAATGCAAACTTCCTTTTTTAACTCACTTTTTTTGTTATTTAGTTATCCATTTTATGATCCGCCATCCTCTTCCCCATCTCCTCGCCCTCCCTCATGTTCCAAACTCTTAGGTGATCTTTTATTGAAAGGTTTATTCTTCTCATATGTACCAACTTTGATGTCAGTATTTAAATTTAGGAATCATTAAATTACTATGTATTGCCATATTTTTCTGGAATAAGTCTTCTGAAAATTCAGTCATTCAAAAGTTGTTTATTGCATACCTGTCACATGCTAGGCATGTTTGCAGGTGCTCAGGATACATCAGTGAAAAAAAGGGTAATTGGTTCTACCCTCATGGAACTTTACATTCTAGCAAGGGGAGAAAAAAAAAACAATAGTTACAATAAACAAATAAAGGGTATCTTGTATTAGGAGGCACAAACGGGCCATGAATCATACGGAAAAACCAGTGGTTGAGTTTGAATTTCTTGTTTCAAATGTGATGTCTTTCTATTAAATAATTCAGACCCCTTCTCATACATAAAGTCCTAAATGTGTGTCAGATTGAAATCAAATCCTTACACATGGCAAGTGAAAAATCAAGCAGCATTTGATTTTTCAATGCTTTCTTTGGCGGAGAACAATAAGAGAAATTAATTTTATGAGGCTTTTCAAAATTCCCTTAGAGAACCGCTGTGCCAGGTTCTCTGCAGAATTGGTTTTATTCTACTTACCTTCTGTATTGTATTCTATCCAGAGGGAAATGCTGGGGTTTGAAATATTGGAAAAAATGACATTGTGTTTTTTGGTCACTAAATGGTCGGTTAGCTTGAACTTGAATTGACTGTTGTTTCTATCTTTTAGTTTAGTGACTTGGAGAAACTTCTCTTGGTTCATGGAACTTGGGATTATTTTCGAGTGACCAAGTGCATATTGTATTGCTTCTACAAGAATGTAGTGTTATATGTTATTGAGGTAAGAAAGGGGATCCTTTCTTTCATTGAGAAGTTAGGTTTTTCTCTTGGACAGCAAGTCTGGTCATTTACACATCTCTCCTATTTATCCCACTGTTACACAATCCTGCTTTAACATTTTGTTTGCAAAAAAGTGATTAAGTGAAAGATGTTCTGACATCATGATAATTTATCAGCATAATCTATGGTGAAAATAGCTTGTTTGGAACTTAGTGTTTCTCTGTCAGCTTTAGATCCTTCCAGTGATTAAGCACACTAGAAATCTTCAGGCTCTTTTAGCTCTACTCCTGTCAAAATGGAAAATCTTTGGAATGAAGCTACTGCTGTCTTTCTTAACACTTCCTCGTTTTTACAGGTTTTGCCCTCTCTTTATATATATATATATATAAATATATAACTCTACTTAGCATTGATAGTTAAATGAAAAAAGAAACCCTTTTAATTAGCATTGTTTCTACAACCCCCCAAATAAATTACCTCCTCTTGTCTGCAGGGAAAGTGTACAGGGCATCCTAACAGCATTTGGCACTCTTTGCTGGCACATGGCTCTGGGGCCTCTGAGTGAGTGCTGACACTGTTCTAGGCAGCCAGGTCCCCTTTTTTTTTTTCCCTTAAAATGAGCCAAAGAAGATTTCTCATCTGCCATGCAGTGATCACATCTGAAAAAAAAAAAGAAAGAAAGTTCTCTCTCTCTAATGAGTAATGTGTAGTTGTATGGGGCATGGGGAAAAGGTAACAACGACTCCTCTAACCACCATCCTGATTTTAAAATACCTATATAAGCTTTAAGTTTGGTGGGGAAAATATTTTAACCTTTTTTATTTTGAAATAATTATGCATCTACAGAGATTTGCAATAAATAAATAAATAAACAAGCCTGTATATAAGGAGGTCCCGAATACTGCTCACCCAGCTTCCACCTTGTCTAAGTACAGTTCAGTAGCACAACCAGGAAATTGACATAGGTTCAATCCACAGACTTCATTCAGATTCCACCAGTTTTGCATGCACTCATGTACATGTTTTTGTAGTGATAGTTCCAAGAGATCTTATCACATGTGCAAATTTGTGTAACCACCTTGGCAATCAAAATATAAAATTGTTCCATTTTCACAAAGCTCTCTCACTCTATCTATACCTTTAGAGCACCCCCTCATCCATAACTCCTGGCAGTGACTCATATTCTCCATCTCTATAATTTGCTGTTTCAAGAATAATGTAAAATCAAAATCATACAGTATGCAACCTTTTGAAATTTATCTTTTTAACAAAGCATAATTCCTTTCAAGATTCATCTAGGTTGTTGCATGTGTTAGTAGTTCATTCCTTTTTATTGCTGAGTAGTATTCCATGGTATAGATGTACCACAGTTTGTTTAATTATTCGCCATTGAAGGACATTCGGATTGTTTCCGTTTGGGACTATTATGAATAAAGCTTCTAAGACCATTCATAGATATGTCTTTGTGTGAATGTAAGTTTTCATTTCTCTGGGATAAATGTCCAAGAGTTGAATGGTTGGGTCATATGGAGTTGTATGTGTACTTTAAAAAGAAACTGCCAAACTATTTTTTAAAGTGGCTTTACCATTTTACAATCCCATACAATATATCCTTGATCAAGTTTCTCCACATCCTTACCAGCATTTTGTGTTATCACTGTTTTTCCTTTTAGCCATATTGAAAACGGTGCGTTGATATCTCCATTATCCTAAGGGCTAATGATGTTGAACATCTTGTTATGTGTTTATTTGCCATATAATATGGTCCTCTGTGAAAATATCTGCTTATGACTTTTGCCCACTTTATAATTGGATTGTTGTGTTGTTTTTTATTCTTAAGTTTTGAGAATTCTTTATATATTCTAAATATTAGTCCACTGTCAGATATATGGTTTGCAGGCATTTTTTCTCACAGTATATAATTTGTTCTCAGAGTGAACTTTTTTATTCTGACAAGGTTCAATTAATCAAATTTTTCTTTTATGGATCATACTTTTGGTGACATATCTAAAAACTCTGCCCAGCCCTAAATTCTGAACATTTTCTTCTTTGTATTTTTTTTAAAGTTTTACAGTTTGCAAATAAGTTCATGATCCATATTCAGTTAATTTTTCTATAAGTTGTGAGGCTTAGATTGTGTTTAATTATTTGTCCATGAATGTCCAAGTGCTCCAGTACTATTGATTGAAAAGTCTATCTTTCCTCCATTTAATTTCTATTGCAGCTTTGTCACAAATCAATTGTACAAACTTATGTGACTCTATTTGTGGGGTCTGTAACCTCAGCCATTAACCTATGTACCCATCTCTCTACCAGTACTAAACTTTCCTGATTACTGTAATGACAGTAATCATTTACCTTGGCCTTGGTAAAATGATTCCTCCCTCTTTATTTGTTTTCAAAATTGTCTTAACGATTCTAGTTCCTTTGCTTTTTAACATATATTTTAGAATGTGTATCTATGTCCACAAAATCTTGTTGGGATTTTTATGAGAATTGGCATTAAATGTATAGATTAATTTGGGGAGAATTGACATCTTTACTAAGTTGAATCTTCCCATCCATGAACTTGGTATGACCCTTCATTTAATTATCCTTTATATTTCTTTCCTTAGCATTTTGTTTATTTTTCAGCATTATTTTTAATTTTGGTTTTCACATATTTATTCTTAGTATATAGAAATGTGCCTGATTTTTGTGCACTGATCTTATATCCTGCAAACTTGATGAACCCACTTACTGGTTCTAGGAGTGTTAAAAATAGATTCCTTAGGATTTTCTATGTAAATAATCATATCATATGCAAATTTGGACAGTTTTATTTCTTTCTTTCAATTTGTATGCCTTTCATTTCTTTTTCTTGCCTTTTTACTCTGGCTAGGACTTCAGTTGAAGAGTGGATATCCTTGCCTTGTTCCTGATTTTGGAGATAAAGCATTCAGTCTTTCACCATTAAAATAATGTTTGTTGTAGATGTTGTTTCACAAGTGGAGGAAGTATCCTCTGTTCCCAGTTTGCTGAGAGTTTTTATCACAAATTGTGTTGGATTTTGTCAAATTAATTTTTTATGTCAAATGGTCTGAATATATGATTTTTCTTCTTTAGTTTATTGATATGGTGGGTTATATTGATTTTCAAATATTGAGCTGGACTTGTATCTTGGGAATAAATCTCACTTGGTTTTGGTGCATAATTCTTTTTATACATTGATTGCTTTGATTTGCTAATATTTTGTGAAGATTTTTGCAAGTACTACAACTGCACTTTTGGCAGTCTGATGACAAGTAGAGTGACAGAGGATTCTTTTCCAAGAAATGAAGACCTTAATGACTTTGGGTCAGTTGTTGTTCAGAAATAATACTTTTAATTTGAGGAAAATATGAGGCGCTTGTAAAGCTAACAGCACCTGGATGGATTTTCCACCAACTCACCCAGTCTGAGTTAACTTAGCTAATCTCTGGCTTTCCCAGTTTTGGATATATTTACTTACACCTTTTCTATATAACTTAAAAGAGTAAAATGTATTCTGTTAACACTTAAGATTCAATTAACTATACATGCCAATTTAGGATTTTTGTCTATTTTTATGGTGAAACACATGCTTGTGTTGACATCTCTATTTTTCCATTGGAGGGTCATTCAAAATGACATTAACCTGTCTAGGAATTGGCCTGTATTTACCTTTGGATTTGCATTATCTGGTTTGAAAGGCAGATTTTATAATATGTTAAAAAGCCATCATGTGTTTTGTGAAAAATAACATCAAGAATAAGGAAATTTTATGAACATTTAATGCCTAAATTGAGTTTAAATCCTAAAATGACTTTATTACTTCAAAAAACTGCAGGGCCTGCAGCTAATAACTAATGGCATCTACAATTAGCTGATTTGATTTTTGCAAGGAGCATCTTGCCAAGTCCTTGGCTATTTGGAGAAGCTGCCGAAATCTTACAGATATGCTGTGGTCAAGGATGTTATTTCAAGGGAGAGATATAAATGCTTACATTGGTCTTATTTGGTCTAGGATTACTTGGTACTAAACTACTGACTGAGAAATTTTTTCAGGAAATGTTTGTGTCTTTCAACAACTTAGATGAATTGGGCCCATAATGATGGGTCTTAATGATGATTCATGACTTTATTACGTTTGAAAAAATACTTGCTGCGTTTCATTATCATCTAATTGTTTGGGTATGGCTTTTATTTTAACCAATTAAACTGCAAGATGCTTCAGAGTATGGATCGTATTTACAAATATATCTTGTTGATAATTTCAACTCATTCTAGAAAGGATTTGAGGCTTATTTTAAAAATTATAATACTTACCTATTATATGTGGTTAATTAGCACAAATAACATTTTATTGATATAAATAGTTATTTATATCAGGCTTTGTGATAATAATTTTGATGTATCTTATTTTAAAAGTCCAAATCCTATGAGAAACTGGGGCTCAGAAAAGCTAATTCACTTGTCTACTAGATTCACACAGCAGTGAGAGCTAGGGAAGTGATGTAATTGGGATTCAAGCCAGGTGTGTCTTACTCCAAATTGCATGCATGTAAATCTTAGTTGAAAAGATGGAATGATGTTCATAGCTCCATAAATCTAAACTACAAAAAGTTGCTGAAGAGTATTTTTTCTAATGTGTTACGTTACCTATATGAACAGTCTTATGAGTGATACATTTTAACAAATCGCCTATAAAAGAGGGGTTGATGGGTATAGTCTCTAAATCAGTTGGATCTGAACTTGCATCCTCTCTCTGCTTCTTCCCAGCTGTGTGACCCGAGTGAAAAATTTAACTGCTCTGAGCTCTAGCTTCCACAACTCTCACATCGAGATAATAGTAAAACAGTCATTCCTCGTTATTCATGGACTCTGTATTAGTAAATTCGCCTACTGGCTAAAATTCATTTGTAACCTCCAAATCAACACTCAGGGCGCTTTCGTCATTCAGAAAATAGCTGAGCCGCCCTCGTGCACATTCCCGGCTGAGGTGGAACAAGGCGATGCCCTGTCTTCTCATTTCAGCTTTCAGACTACAGACAGGGTCCTTTTAACAGTATATTTAGTGCCACCCTTTTTGCATTTTTGTGCTTTTTGTTGATGAGTTTTCTGTTTACGATGGACCCCAAGCATAGTGCTGACGTACTGCAGGAAAGGTTGTGTGTGCCTTTCAGAGAAAATGTGTGTTAGATAAGCTTTGTTTAGGCATGAATTATATTGCCGTCAGCCATGAGCGCAATGTCAATGAATCAACAGCACGTATTAAGTAAGGTGTCTATATACAGAAACACACATAAAACGAGCTTATGTATTCATTGATTGATGAAATATGACCAGAGCCTCGAAGGGCCCTAACTATATTTTCCCTCTGCAATGATTCATTATTCACTAATTCATTTTTCTCAGCGGCTTTATGGAATAAAACTATGTCAAATAACCAGAATCAAAATTCATTTTAAGTAACAGGGCTGTAGGTGGCATGTTTTAAGTGCTCAGTATATGCTGGTTTTGACTGTTACAAGTACTGAGATAGAGAAAGGATATTTGTGGTAACTGTGTCCATTGAAAAGGTACATTCAACTCTTGCTAGCTGATGGAGATTGTTTGCAAATGGCCTTTTGTAAGAAATTCATATTTTAGTATAAAGTTATATTTCATTAATTACAGAATTACATGCATAATTTTAGTATTAGTAATATGTGGCATTTGAAAGTCATAATTTATGAAAGAACAAGTAAATGGCCCTCTCAGTAATTCTTGCTTAGCAGTCTGACTGCTAAGGGGTCTGTCTTCTATCCCATTTCTTTTTTATATATGGATAAACTCAGGTCAATATTGATAGAAAACTTCATCTGGCTTTCTTCTCTTTCAGCTCTGGTTCACCTTTGTTAATGGATTTTCGGGGCAGATTTTATTTGATCATTGGTGCATCAGCTTGTACAATGTGGTAAGCATTCTCCACCTCTACTTAATGGTGTGCAGGACTTCAGTTGGGTTCCTTTACTGGGTAGGTCTGGGAAGTATCTGTCAATCATCACGTATACACCTTTAGGGCTTCTGTTGCTGCAACAAATCATGCAGGAGTCAAACTCTGCACATGTGTTTCCAATCACAGCAAATCATGCCAGCATAACCATATGAAATTTATACCCAATATATTTTGATAATGTATCCAAAGCCTCTTTATTCTATGCCTGTGTAATGTTTTATGCACTTGAGCCAAGTGAAAATGTTGAACTCTCCCTAAATCTGGTCCATTTGGTAAATATAAATCTGACATATCTTTGTATATATGCTTAGATTACAGTGTAACTTAGTGTCCTTTTAAATCCATGTAGAAACTTTGTCTGTCTGGAAGTATATTTGTCTGTCTGTCTTCAGTCTGTGTCTGTACCAAACGGTGAATTTTGATCCCAAGTCCTATAGTAAATACTATTTTCCATTGTCATGGTATTTAAAATATATATAAAAATGTTCACATGCCGTTACTTTACTCATTCAGAATTCAAAGCCTAGATATAAGTTAAAAAGTTAAGGCTAAATGACTTATTAGCTACATTACCTTTTCATTTTTGTTTATATATTTCTTGTATTCTTATTCCACTTCAAAGACTGTAAATTAGGGAAACCTAGGATAAAAATTAGGTTCCCAGGACTGTAGTATGACTTCCTTCTGCATGGCATCATCTCAATCACATTACCTGCAGGCTCTAGCCCCTCTACAGTCTTAACTCCTAAAATTCTGTCTTATAGGCTCTTGAGTTCTGAAGCAGACCACACAGGTGGAAGCCACTGGAGACTGTTTGATAATATTTTATAAAAAAATCCACTGCTATGAATATGTACAGTTGTGTAGAGACCATGGCTAGATTTGTATTTAGTTAGAACCTGCCCCAGTCATATTTGGAGTTGTCTCTACGAGGGTAGTGGTCACAGGTGATAACACTGATCAACTTTAGTCATCATAATGGACTGGAGTTGGGAGTGGCAGAATCTCTCCTCTGTGTTAAAAAAAATCACTATGATTGCATAAAGTACATATATTGTTGGACAGGATCTTAGTTCTTTACAAAGGGAAACACAGATGCTTGCTTTTTTTTTTACAAGCATTAAATGAGGATATAGCGGGAAACCAAATTATGCACCAATTTAGGATAAAGTGTGATGATTTATTAATATCGTTTACTTACTAAATCTCTTCTCATTCCACGTACATTTTTACAGATAGAAGAAATGAGGCCAGGACATTTCAAGTAGTTACCATGGCAGACATAGACAAGGTCTGCTTATTTGATACTAAATTTAAATTAATCACCACACTATTTCTAGAAGTTACATATTACTGCTGCTTCTGCTCATGAATGACTAAGTGCAATAGGAATTGCTCTCCTGCCAGAAAAAAAAAAAAAGATGAGAGCATCAGGCAAATGTGAAAAATAATGACTTTCAGATATGAGGCAATAGCCTTCTCTACACTATGATCCCTGAGAGTCTCAGAGACCTGCAGAAGGCTCCCCTTGAGCCTCTACCTGATCAATGATACGTGAATGCAGGAGAAAAGTCTACAAAGCTGGGGTAAAAAACACCAGAAAGCAATAGGCTGAGAAATTCTTAGAGTTCGTTCAGGACTGGAAATTTTTCAACCAGCCAGAGTGGAAAGACCTCCTATTACACAGGATATTGGGGGAAATTCCACACTCTTAATAGTAAGGATAAATTAGCCCCATAATAAAGGCTACTCTGAACTTATTGTAACAAAACTTAAAAGCAAGCTTCAAAAAGATCGAACTGATTTGCAAGTTATCTGTATGGCCGAATGCAGTCAAACAGTACTTAAAGGAGAAAATCTGGCACCCAACAATACAAAACTCACAATGTTCAGCATCCAACAAAAGGCAACATGAAAATAAACAGTAAAACAAGACCCATAATCAGGTGAAAAAATCAATAAGAATAGACAGAAATTATTAAGATCCTGGAGTTAGTAAAAGACCTGAAAACAATTATAAATCTTATAAACTTATTCAGGGAAAGAAAACATGAAAATGAAGAGAGATATGGAAGATATAGAAAGAACTAACTGGAACATTATGAGCAGAAAACTACAATAGCTGGAATGAAAATTTTTCTGAATGGGATTGCAAGTTAATTGGAATCTTCAGAAAAAAATAAGACATCAAAGAAGCACAGAGAGGAAAAAAAACAGAGCTTTGTTTTGCTCTGTGACAATATCAAGCAATCTAATATTCATGTTCTTAGAGTTTCAAAAGAAAGAAGGGAGCAGAAAAATATGTGAAGAAATATGGTTGAAAAATGTCAAATTTGATGAAAATTGCAAACTCGCAGATCTAAGAATATGAAGAATAAACCTAAAGAAAAACACACAGACTCTTCATAATCAACTTGCTGAAAATCAGTGATCTAGAGAATTATCTTTAAAACAGCCAGAGAAAAAAGAAACATTATATACCGAAGACAAACATAAGAATAGAAGTTGACGTCTCATTGTGAACCATGCAGGTCAGAAGGCAACGGAATAATACATTTAAAGTTCTGAAGAAAAGTCCATTAACCCAGAATTCTATACCCAGAAAAAATATCTTTTAAAAAGTAAAGTGACTTGAAAACCTATTCAGCTCAAGAAAATCTGAGAGAATCCATCATCAAAAGACCTGCAATTCCTGAAATGTTAAAAGAAGTTCTTCAAGCAAAATAAAAATATACTCCAAAGAAACCTGTATTTATCCAAAAAACAAAAATAATAAAGTACACTAGGAGTGTTAATTATGCAGGAAAATATAACAGACTTTTTTTTGCATTTAATCTATCTAACAGATTCTTGACTGTTTAAAGAAAAAATAATTGTGTATTTTAGGACTTATGATTTATGTAGAATTAAAATATATGATAACTATAACACAAAAAAGAAGAAGGAAACGGTGGTGAGATTCTGAAATTTTATATGCAATGGAATAATGTTATTTGAATTTTGTGGTATATTGCATATGTATATTGTAACCTTAAAGATCACTAAAAAAGGGTATGGCTAATAAGCCAATACTGGAGATCAAATGGAATCTTAACAAATACCCAATTGATCTAAAAGAAGGTAGGAAACAAAATAAATGGTAGAACAGATTCAACAAATTTCAAGGTGGTAGATTTAAACACAGCCTTATCAATTAATTACATTACATACAAATGGTCTAAATACTCCAATCGAAAGGTAGAGAATGCCAGATTGGATAAAAAAAAATCAAGACCCAATTACATGATTTCTACTTAAACCTACTTTAAATATAAAGACAGACAGGTCAAAAGGAGAAGGATGGAAAGAAATTTACCATATAAACAGTAATTAAAAGAAAACTGGAGAGGTTATACATTAATAGCACAAAAAGTACATTTCAGAACAAGAAATATGACCAGGGATAAAGACAGACCTTTCCTAATTGTAAAGGGGTCGATTTATAAAGAATACACTGCCATCCTAAATATGTAATAAGAAATATTTACAAATATATGAGACAAAAACCTGATGTATTTGAGAGGCAAAACTAAGTAAAGCACAATTAGAATTTGAAATTTTAACACTGCTCTCAGTAATTTATAGGAGCTAGAGATAAAAACCAGAAAGGAAATAGAAAATTTGAACAGCATTATCAACCAACATGGCCTAATTGGCGCTTTTAGGAAATCCCACCCAACAACAGAAGAACGCACGTTCTTTTCAAGGGCACCTGGAACTTTCAACGAAGTAGACAATATGCTGGACCATGAAACAAGTCTCATTATATTCAAAAGGATTAGAACCACACAGAACATGTTCTCTGATCACAAAAGATTAAAATTAGAAATCAATAACAGCTGTACCTTGGAGAAATATTCACATACAGGCATAACTCGTTTTTATATGCTTTGCTTTATGATGCATCCGAGATACTTTATTTTTTTTTACAAATTGAAGGTTTGTGGCAACCCTGCATCAAACAAGTCTGTTGGCACTGTTTTTCCAACAGCATGTGCTCATTTTGTGTCTCTGTGTCACGTCTTGGTAAACCTCACAATGTTTCAAACTTTTTTCATTATTGTTATATCTGTTAGGGTGATCTATTGTCAGTCATTTTGATGCCACTATTTAAATTGTTTTGGGAAGCCACAAACCGTGCCCAGATAAGAGGGCAAACTTAATGGGCTTCTCCATCTCTCTCCCTCTCCTCGGGCCTCCTGAGACAAAACAATGTTGAAATTAGGCCTATTAATAACCCTACAGTGGCCTCTGAGAGTTCAAGTGAAAGGAGGAGTCAGTTGATGTGGCATCATTGTCTTATTTTAAGACATTTCCACAGCCACCCCAACCCTCAGCACCCACCACCTGATCCGCAGCAGCCGCCAACATCTGGGCAAGACCCTCCACCAGCATCAAGATTACGACTTGCTGAAGGTTTAGAGGATGCTTAGCATTTTTAGCAATAAAGTATCTTAAAATTAAGGTGTCTATATTTTAGATACAATGCTAGTGCATTTTGTAGACTACAGTATAGGGTAAACATAACTTTTATATGCACTGGGAAACCAAAAAATTCATGTGACTCCCTCAGTGTCCATTTGCTTTATTGGGGAGGTCTGGAACCAAACCCACAGTTATCTCCTGTGCCTGTACAGTCATTCTGACTGCTCTCACTTTACAGCCATTATCCCTCATCTCATAAGCCCTTGTAAGAAGAGAGGAAACACAGAGACAGATGAATGGGGAAGAAAGCCACATGCCAGTGAAGGCAGAGATTGAAGAACTGCAGCTGTAAACCAGGGTGTGCCAAGGGTTGTCAGCACGCACCAGAAGCTGGGAAAAAAGCACAGAAGGATCCACTCCTAGAGCACCGAGAGGGAGCATGGCCTGACATCACCTTGATTTTGAGCTTCTAACCTGCAGAGCTGTGCAAGACTGAATATCTGTTGTTTTAACCCATTGCTATTGGTGCTCATTTGTTACAGCAGCGTAGGAAGCTAAGACAGGTTCAAATTCCTTCTGTGCAGTCTTTTTGATAGCACCTCTCAGTCCTCAGTGGACAGAGATCATGTACTCCACTGTTCCTGCTCTCCATTTTCCTCTCTGTTCCCTATCCCCCCCCCCCACCCCCACCCCTTCTTTCCTCGTCCTTTCTGCCTCTTCCCTCTCCTACTTTTCTCATAATATTATGCCTGCTGTTACAGGATTCCATCCTGGACAAGATAAAGAGCTCTTTAAGGGCTTATGCCTTTTTCATTTAACATGGCTCCTAGACTAATGGCTATTCAATAAATATTCAAGGAAGAAATTAATGGGAAACATCTTTTTCTTTCTGGTTATAATAATCAAGATGAAGAATACTTGTACATTTTTTTCATTTAGTCTACTAATTACTTAATATTTATTAAGTTTCTTCTATCTGACTAGTTCTAGCTGCTGAGCTAGCTATAAAAGCTCCTTCTCAATAGGGAAGAAAGATGTCATTATTTCTAGATTTATTAGCCATTTTTATGTCTATTATATAAATAGCTAGATGCTCACTTTTTTCATTTTATGCCCACAAAGCAACATTTACATAGTTAGAAGCCATTAAATCAAAGGGTTGGGCCAGTCCAAAAAGAGTCACGATTTGGTAGACCGTTTGAATCAAGATGACGCGATAGCGCCTTTGTAAATTACTTTTATTTTGAGACAGGTTAAGAGTCACCAGAAGTTGCAAAATAGTAGAAAGTTCCACTTGTTCTTCACCCAGACTTTCCCATTGATGATATCTTAAAGTACTTTGTCAAAACAAGGAAATTGACATTGCTACAATATTACTAACTCAGGTACATTATAAAGAATCCTTTATAATGGATTCTTTTTTTTTCTGCATAGATTTTCACTTCTCTACCACCTTTTGCTCTGGGGATCTTTGAAAAGTGTTGTAGTAAAGAGAGCCTGCTCAAGTATCCACAACTCTATACAGTTTCTCAGGGAGCAGAAATTTTCAACACAAAGGTAAAAAGAAAAATTTGCATGTCTTTCTCCTCAAATTGACTCTAGATGTATATTTTGTCTCATCCCTTTTTGATGCTTTAAGGACAATAATTTTCAAAACCGAAGGAATTACAGCCCTGTGTGATCTCTGTCAATTTAGCATAGCCAGGGATTTGGGGGTATGTTGGCAAAAATTTTGTGAAAAAGATGCAATCTACCATGTACAGTGTCACAGTCTGCACTGCACAGCTTAAGGAAGCAAGTTGTGCATTGGGGTAGGTCCCGGAAATGACAAAAGAGGGACTTAGTCTATATGTAGATGAACCATTGCTCCAAATAATTCCCTTGGAATGGTTGTACCCTGAGAAGATAGGAGTTGAGACTGAGTGTGGAAGTTAAGGGAATTTTATGGGCTGTAAGAGTAGTGATGCACGCTGTCAATTTTGAGTAGACCTATCTGTGCATCTCCATGGTATGTGAAGTTTTTTAAAAATACAAACAGCTGGAAGAAAAATAGGCATTTAAAATTTATTGGTTGGTTCGTGGGTTTTGGCACCAAAAAAATATATACTGGGACCTATTTCATGACCTAGAATAGTCTATCTTCTAAATATTTCACTTTCACTTGAAAAAAATGTATTCATTAGATCACATTAGTTGATATTATTGTTTATTCTGTCTACAAACTGATTTCCTTTCTATGTGTTGTATCAATTATTGAGAAATATTGAAATCTCCAGCCATGATTGTAGATTTGCCTATTTCCCTTTGAAGTTCTGTTTTTTATTTTATGTATTTTGAAGCTCTGTTACTAAGATGAATAAATGGTTAGGATTGTTATTTTCTCTATATTAATTTAATCCCCTGGCGATAGTCTTTGCTGTAAAATCTACTACTTTGTCTGATATTAATATAATTATTCCAGATTGTTTTAGTAATGGAATGGTATATCTTTTCCCATCATTTTGCTTTAATTTATCTGCATCTTTATATTTAAGGTGTGTTTCCTGTAGGCAGCTTATAGTCTTGTTTCTTATCCAAACAGATGATATCTAACTTTTAATTGGAATGTTTAGAGTATTTGAATTTAATTACTTATTGATATATTTAGATTTAAACCTGCCATCTTATTTTCTGTTTGTCCACTCTGCAATTTGTTTCCTTTTTCTGCTTCTTCCTTTGTTCTTTTGGCTTTATTATGTTTTATGACTCCATTTTATCTCCTTTGCTGACTTATTAGCTATAATTCTTTGTTTTCTTATTTTAGAAGTGGATTTAGGGTTTATAGTATACATATTAAAGTTATTATAGTCTACCTTCAAGTGATAATACTACCTCCCATATAGTATAAGAAACTTATAATAGTATACTTCCATTTCTCTCCTTCTGATCATTCAGCTGTTGTTTTAAAATATTTTACTTTTTATAGCATATATATATGTTATAAACACTACATTGTTAATATTTTAAAATAATTATGTTAAATAGTAAGAGAAAATCTTCTCTTTACCCACGTATTTGACATTTTCAATTATCTTCTGTTAGTGAGTATCATCTGTTATCATTTTCCTTTTGTCCAAAGGACTTCCTTTAATATTTTGAATATTTCTGCTGGCATTGATCTCTTTCAGCTTTTGTATATTTGAAAAAGTTTTTATTTTACCTCTATTTAAAGGAATATTTTTGCTTGGTATAAAATTTTAGGTTGATGGTTTTTTTCTTTCAGTGTATTCCATTGTCTTTTTGTTTGCAGTGTTTTGACATGAAATCTGCTGTCATCCTCTGGTTATGCCTTTGTACATAATGTATCTCTTTTCCTCTGGTGGATTTTATGAGGTTTTTTTTTCCTATGTCACTGGATTTGAGCAATTTGGATATGATTAGTTCTTCATATATCTTGGACTTGGACTTCATTGAGTATTGGACCTGCGGTGTCATAGTAGAAGAGTCAGCAAACTGTAGCCTATGGACCAAATCCAGTCCTCTGATTGTTTTTATAAATAAAGTTTATGGGAACACAGACATTCCTATTCACTTACACATTTCCTATGGCACTTTATTGCTAATTGGCAGAGATTATATGGTACCCAAAGCCTAAATATTTATTACAAGGCTCATTACTGAAAAAATTTGTTGACCCTTGGTTTTATAGGATTCGTCAAGTTTTGAAATTTTAGGGGCATTATTTCTTCAAATATTGTTTCTTACTTATTCTCTCCTGTACATCTTGTACTTCAAATCACACATATATTAATTTACTTGAAATTGTCCAAAACTTCTTGAAGCTATGTTTTTGTTTTTAAGTTCTCCTATCTTGATGTGTTTAATTTTTAATGCAATTTTATTGAGATATATTCACATACCATATATTATCCAAAGTATACAATAAATGGCTCACAGTATCATCATGTAGTTGTGCATTCACCACAATAATCAATTTTAGAACATTTTCATTATTCCAAAAACAAAAATAAAAAAGAACACCCAAAACATCCCATGCATTTTATCTTCCCTTATTATTTATTTTTTTTTTTGTCTTTATTTTCTTATCTGCCCATACACTGGATAAACGGAGTGTCAGTCACAAGGTTTTCACAATCACACAGTCACACCATAAAACTATATAGCTGTACAATCTTCATCAAGATACAAGGCTACTGGATTACAGTTCACCAGTTTCAGGTATTTCCTTCTAGCTATTCAAATACACTAAAAGCTAAAAGAGAATATCTATACAATGCATAAGAATAACCTCCAGAATGACTTCTCAACTCTATTTGAAATCTCTTGGCCACTGAAACTTAATTTTTATTTCATTTCATTTCCTCCTTTTGGTCAAGAAGGAGTTCTCAATCCCACAATGCCAGGGCCAGGCTCATCCCTAGGAATCATGTCTCATGTTGCCAGAGAGATTTACACCCCTGGGTGTCATGTCCCATAAAGGGAGGAGGGCAATGAGTTTATTTGCAGAGTTGGCTTAAAGAGAGAGGCCCCATCTGAGCAACAAAAGGGAGGTTCTCTGGCATGGCTCTCAGGCATAATTATAAGTAGGCTTAGCTTCTCCTTTGCAAGAACAAGTTTCATAAGGGCAAGTTCCAAGATTGAGGGGTTGGCCTATTAAATTGGAGGTCCCAAATTCTTGAAAGAATATCAGGAACTCCCCTGGTTGGGACTTACTATTTCCATGTTTTCTATATTTCCATGTTCTTCCCTAGTCCCTCAAGGGGACTTTGCAAATAGTTTTTTAATTTTCTGCCCAAAATACTCTGAGATGTTTGATGTGTTTAATTTTGTATAGTTTTTATTCTGCCATGTCTAATCTGCCATTGTTTTTTCCTTCAGTAAAAGGAAAGGAAAAGATTCCTTCTAATCTACCATTAACCCATACAATATATTTTCTTATCTCATGTATTGTTGCTTTCATATCTAGAATAGCTATTTAGATATTTCTGGCATCTTCCATGTCCCCATTTTTCGAACATATGGAATAGAGTTACAATGACTGTTTCAAAGTCCTTTTATGCAGATTCTACAATCTGTATCTGTTCAGGGTTGGATTTTATTTATTTATATATCTTATTATATCTATCTCCTGCTTCTACATTCTTGATTGCATTCCTAACACTATGGACTTTATCTAATTGAATGCTCGAGGTTTTGTATTCCTATAAATATTCTTGAGTGTTTCTCTGGAACACAAGCAAGTTGGAAATTGTTTGATCCTTTTAAATTCTGGCTTTTAAAATTTGTTAGGCAGGACAGCAATAGCACTATCCAGGGGTAATTATTCTTTACTTTTTTTTTTTTTTTTGCATGGGCAGGCTCTGGGAATCAAACCTGGGTCTCCGGCATGGCAGGCGAGAATTCTGCCACTGAGCCACTGTGGCTGCCCTAATTATTCTTTACTATTGATACAACAACTTTCAATGCACAATACCCAATGTCCCATGAATCTTGATATTTTCCAGTCTGCTATTAGGTTTATTTTTGAAGCAGTTTCATAAATTCTTTCCTAAGAAGTGCCTTACTCCAGGAAAATTCTGGGTCACGAGCCAGATATCTTTTTTCTGCACTAATTTCTTCTCTATCGCTTTGTTGTCATTTTATCATACCCTAACTTATATGTACCTTATTTGATTGAACCTAGAGATTTCATATTAATGAAATTTCCTTGAAAGATAAATGTTGCAGGTTCTGTTGATAAAAAGTATTCTTAAATAAAATATTTTGATCAGAGCCTATGTGTATGTTTAACAGAGTAGAGCGTATCATAAAATATGGAATGAAATGATATTTTAAATACTATAGTTCAAAGATTGAAATTATTTTATGATATCTTTTGAAAATTACTTCAGGCTCTTTTACACTGGAAAATTTATACCATCAGAATTTTAAAATAGCAAAATATCATAATTGAATTTTATATTTTTATTTAATAAATATATTACTCAAATAATATAGTCTGTAATTTCAAAAGTAGAAGAAAATTTATTAATTTCAGTCTTCAAGAAAAATATTTTAACTCTGTAACTGTGTAACATGCAGAAAGTATACTTCATGCCACGTATTTTTAGATTTAGACCAAGGTAAAATTATCCTGATCTTGACCTTCCTGGTCTGTTTTCTTCCAGGTATTCTGGATTCAGTGTTTGAGTGGTTTGCTCCACTCCTTCATTCTTTTCTGGTTTCCCACAAAAATGGTCTGGAGAGGTAATGGCTTCATGGTTTCAAATTTCTGTAATAAGCATGTTATTCTCACTAGCGTTAATGCTTTTATAGGTGTGAATGAGTCCTCAGAAAGAAATGGAGGACACAAAATTTAGGGGAAATAAAATATTCACTTAAATCTATAATTAAGCATTCATTTGGTTAATGGATTGTAGTTTGAAAATTTAATGGTTGATCTATAGATTCCATTTTCTTTGCCTCTAACATGTAAATTGAGAACTAGTGCCTTTACTCTCAAAATAATACATATTTGAGTCAGTAAGTTTGGTGGAAAGACATTTAAATAATAGCTGTCTCCTGTTGGTGAGTTTGACATTTATCTACTTTCTGTCTTGTTTTTACTGCCCTACCTTCATACTTCAGTTTAGAGTGTAACATAAGATCTTACAAGGAATGTAAACTTATAGCTTACTGTGTTAGTTTGCAAGCTGCTGGAGTGCAATATACCAGAACTGGAACAGCTTTTAAAAAGGGGAATTTAATAAGTTACATGTTTACAGTTCTAAAGAAATGGTAGTATCGAAATTAAGGCACCAAGAGGTTACCTTCACCCAGGGTCAGGAACCCTCTGTCAGCTGGATAGTTACATGACTGGCATCTGCTGGTCCCTGGCTCCTGGGCTCTGTGCTTTCGGCCTCTGTTCCTGTGGGGGTTCCTTACTTTGCTTCTCTGGGGCTGGCTTTCATCCCTTGGTTTCCCTTGGTTCTCTCCAGGTTCTGGTTTGCTTAACATCTCATGGTAATATCCGCTGTGCTCCAAACATCTCCACACATCCATGTCTCTGTTCTCTGAAGCAAATGTTCTTGGAGAACTGACATCTGCTCTCTGTCGGCTCTGAGTCTTCTGTCATTTCTGGTTCTTTCCAAAATACTTGCTCTTTTAAAGGATTCCAGTAAACTAATCTAAGACCCACTGGAATGGGTGAGTCATATCTCCATCTAATGAAAGGTTGCACCCACAGTTTGGGCGTGTCACATCGCTGTGGAGATAATCTAATCAAAAGTTTCCAACATATGGTTTTGAATCAAGATTAAAAGAAATGCCTGCCCTCATAAGATTGAATCAGGATTAAACCATGGCTTTTCTGGGGTGAATAATATTTCCAAACCAGACTTGGTATATCAGACCAAGTCTCTTTTCCTGACATACAGTTTTCTTGATAGAATTGTGTGTGAAGTGTTTCTCCAAACTGTGTGTCTAATACATCCAGAACTATGAGGGATACTTACGAAGTGTGACATTGGCGTGCAACAGGTTCACATTTTCAGAAGCCACAAATTAAGGTGTGAAATGTTATTATTTTCCTATTATGGATTTAGTTTTATTGGGTATTTCTAGGAACATGTTCTTTGTCTTGGTCTATTTAAATGAAAAATAATGAGTTTGAGTTGTGTGTTTATTTGAATTTAAAAGAATGACTCCACCATTAGATTTTTCAGTTTTTTCCTCTTAAAAATGAGTAAAACTTTCACCTGACAAAAATAAAAATAGCAAAGGCAAGTTTACAAACACTCAGTTCAACTTCTGGAAGACAGTGTAAGAGGTCTATGGTTTTATCTGTCCTTGTGCAGCCTGACCAAGAAATATCTTTGGTTATGATGAATGGATTAAGTCAAAATGTAGACCAGTTAAACTTTTGAAAAATTGCCTGGAATTTCATTTGTTAGGTTATAAACAAAATCTAAGTGAAGGGTTAAATGTCTTGTGTACAAATCTTAATTATTTTAAAATGGACAAACTTGTCATTACATTTGTAACCTTATACAGAGGATTTTTCACTGTGTGCCTGGCTTGGTGTCCATTTAGCTAACATTGAAAAGAGAAAAGGTGCATGAAGAGAAATTAAAGTATATGTAGAGATGACTATTTTATATTACATGGCCCAACCCTGTATTTATTTCTATCCCCTTTTTGAAAGTATTCATAAAACTAGTTGAGGACAACTGTATTTTTCGTTGAACTATTTAGTAGAATTTGTGCCTTTTTGTCTGTATGTGAATAAATACTGTACATTTTGCAAGGAGAAAAAAAGAGGTCCATGGACCCACTCCTAGGTGAAACAAGCAAAGGTGGTGGAAACTATTTTTTTTAAATGGCACAAATGCTCTGGAAACCCTCCTAAGGGAAAACAGCAAATGAAGAAACATTTATTCAAGAAAATTGACTGAAGTTTGCTAAGAACAGTGAGCCTGTTTTATTTGAGCCACATCACCCTCCCTCCTTCCCCTCTGATTCATATCACCATGGTCATACTAGAATTCTCCCTTCTTTCCCAATATAACTTGTAATTTCTCTCTCTTTCATGGACACTTACATGGACAATGTAACCCAATGTTACCTTCCTATGCAGTTGTTTTCTTCTCTTTTTTAGTTCATCACAATAAGGCAAACTATTGCTCCCACGCCAATAAAACTCACCAAAGCCAGGCCTATATGAAGTCCAGACCTACAACCAATCACTGTCTTAGCCTGACCCACATATTTACCCAATGCCTTAAATACTCATCACATATGAGTTTTAGGAAAAGAGTATAAGGCTTGGGTATTTTAGTGAAGTTATAGCTTTCTCAGGAGAAAACAGAATAAATAAGCTTCAATAATATGGGTCAACAAATCTATATTTGAGAATAAAAGAACAAAAACAAAAAGAAGTTCTGAGAAAATCATTCCTAATCTTGAGATAGCACTGATCTTTCAGATAGGATAAAATTAATAAGTTTTAGAACATTCTTAGCAATAATTGAAAAGAATTGTGAAATTCTATCATAATTTCAAAGTATTTGTAAGGTTTATTATTTTATTATTTTCATGATCCTAGGAAAAGGAATAATGTGGAAAATATATTGACCAAATTCTTAAAATTCTAGTCTTGTTACCTAGCATCACTCATTGGACTATTTGAACTTTCCATTTATAGGTTCTTTCAGATGGCTTAGATACACGTGAAACTAAGTTTAGTAGGTTAATTAAGAAATATGACCAATAATTGATAAATATTTTTATGTCCAGTATGGGTTCCTTTGGTAAAAATAAATTCAAAATCATTTCAGAGTCTGTACAGTTAAAAAAAAAATGCTTTTTCCATTTTGCAGATATGGTCTTACCAGGTGGTTTCACTACAGACTATTTGTTTCTAGGAAATATTGTTTATACGGTAAGATCATCCATGTCAATTGAATCACTTTTGCTCGATTTTAATTGAAACATACAAGCATTAGAAGATAGCAACCCATGAGCTTTAAGTGTCCCTCGCCCTTCGATATCTTTCTTCAATGAAACTACTGCAGAGGTTATATGTATTTCTATTTCTAGAAATGGGACGTGCATACAGAAATCTATATGTTACCTCCTTCTGCACACACACACCTTTCTTTTTGCACAAGTAGGGAGATTCTTTTCTATATCTTGTTTTTTCACTTCAGAGCATGCTTTGGAGATGGCTTCAAATCAGCCCACAAATGCCTACCTCATTCACCATTATTTTTTCAAAACCTGTCTCTTATGAGTGGACTTTAAGGTTGATTTGGGTCCTCTGCCATCATGAACAATATGCTTCAAAAACCATCCTTTGAGCACAAGAGTAGGTATAGCAGAAGGAATAAATTTCTAGAACCATAATTGTTGGATCAGAGGGTATTTGGAATTTTGAAAGACATTATCAAACGTTCCTCAAGAAACATTGCACAAATTTAGTGATAAGAATATCAGTTTCCCCAAGACCTCAAGGAAACTTGTCTTATCACACTTTTTTATCTAATAGGTGAAATGATAGCTTACTATAGTTTTTGCTTTGAGAGTAAGCATATTTGTATAAAGTAAAAAACCACTCCCTTTTCTTTTTCCTGTGAATGGCTTGTTCACTTTCCTTGCCATTGTGCTATTAGGTTATTGGTCTTTTTACTTATTATTAGGAATTATAGTATTTTCTCATATTGCTACAAAATAATTGCAGTTTCATATTTGAACTTTACATAGAATTTTGTCATGCAGTATTTAGAAAATGAAAAATCTTAAAGATACTATTTTATAATAACAGAAGATATTTGAAGAATATTTGAATAATATCACAAATGATATAAAAGATGTCTTTGATAAAAATTAGAAGATGCTATTGGAGGCCTTACAGAGCACTTAAATGTTAAAAATATACCATATTCATTGATTAGAAGACTCAATACTATAAAGACATCAACTCTCCCAAAATTAATTTATACATTTATTGTAATCCCAATCCAAAACCCATAAGGCTCTTGGATTTATATTGGTTTCCATCTACCCTCCTGGAATGTATTTTTTCATCAATAGCATTCAGATTTCAAGACAGAGTCAAATCTTCCATGCTATTTATAAGGAAGATAACTCTGAGAGCTTCTGACATAAACATAGGTTTTAGTCATATGTTAAAAGGCTCCTATACATAGAAAAACTATTGAAAAAACCACTGCATGCTCTCCAGAACTAAAACAGAGCAAAACACTTCGCAATCTGCTGATGTGAGGGTTTACCAGACGTGGAAGGGGACTGGGGTGGACTGTTGGGAAGGGAGTGGGCAGACTTGGATTCTAGTGAAAAGTTTTAATACATTTTTTCTAATCTCTCTCCCCATCCCATCTCGTCTCACATAGTATGTAGTTGTTACGGTTTGTCTGCAGGCTGGTTTGGAGACATTGTCTTGGAATAAAGTAAGTATTCTTTAGAACATCTCCTCAATCCAAAAGAGTTGTCCATAAGAAGATATATTTTTAAACTTTAGAAAAATGAAGTTCTTATAGCCTCCATGTTTTACTTCTTTTTCATTTTGCACATTAAAATGATCAGTTTAATGGGATCAGGGTATATTAGCTATCTTAAGATTGTCAGAATATCTTTATTTATAATACCTTTAGAATTATTCATTTTACTTCCTTACATTTGAAATAGATTAAATTTAGCATGCTACTGAGACCCTTAATTTATTATGATGATGATGATTACCCACTGTTTGATTTTCCTAGCTGCTAAAACAAACACCATACAATGGGATGGCTTGACAACAGGCATTTTTTTTGGCTCACGGTTTAGAATGTGGCTGCTCCAGGGGACAGTGTTGTGGCTGGCCTCAGTCTTCTGGGTCCCTGGCTTTTCTACGTCATGGCAGTGCATGTGGAGGTGTCACCTCCTTTCTCTTCTGGGTGCTTCCCAGGGCTTCTCTGCATTTATAGGAGTCCAGCCTCCCTCGCTCAGGCCCACCCTCAAGCTCGGGCACACCTTAACACATCCTCCAGTGTCATCTTTGCAAAGGGGCTCACTTACACAGACCAGGGGTTGGGACCTGAACAGGCCTTCTGTAGGGGACAGAATTCAATCCCCAACACCCACGTACAGACTCACTATAGAAAATTTAGAAAATATAGAAAAAGCATACTGTCCATGCCTCTCGGTGCCAAAATTGACATTTTGGTTTCTATCTTTCAGGCTTTGTTCTGTGTGTGTTTTACTTTTACCAGAAAAATAGTATAGTAATCCTAATATTTTATAATTTCCTTTTTTCACTTACCAATATACCTTTTTTTTGGCATGGGCAATATACCTTTAAATTATTCTGTACCTTAAATTTATACTTCATTTAATGACTTAAAATATTCCATCACATGTATATTTATTAATTTAGACTGTTTTTAGGATGACAGTTTTAACTTATAAACAATATATAATCAATACCGTTATGAGTTCACCTACTGAATTAGTTTAGGGAGAGGCCATATCTGAGCAACAAAAGAAGTTCTCTGGGGGTGACTCGTAGGTATAATTCTATGTAGGCTTAGCTTCTCCTTTGCAGGAATAAGTTTCATAGGGGTGAGCCCCAAGTCTGAAAGCTCGGCCTATGAAATTATTTGTCTCTAATACTTGTGAGAAAATCAGGAATTTCCCAGATGGAGAAGTCTAATATTTCCTCCTTTCTCCTCAGTCCTCAGAGGGCTTTGCAAACACTTTTATATTCTCTGCCCAAGGAACTCTGGGATCTATCCGGGCATCATACTGATCTGTACAAACCAACAAGATCTCACTCCCTTTCAGGATTCCATGTAATTATGGTGTTCAAATAAACTGGACATACAAGTTAAATTAGATAGTGTACTGCAGACATAAAAGTTTTGGACTAACTAAACATCTCTTCCTTTGCTCTCTCAGAAGTTGAAGTTTTAAAATATGGGCCATATCATCCTTTACCCTGTTTTCTGTTTTACCTTAGTCCTCTCTTGATCAGCTTCATTCATATCTCTAGTCAAAGTCTGATCACTTTTTTAACTTTTTAAACAGTTGCTTTGTGGAGTAATGCTGCTTCCATAGCTTTGGTGCTCTAACTCTGAGTCTCAGATGTTGCACAAATAGTTGTTAGATTCCCTCCACCAGGAGTATTTCTTAGATCCATGACCACTCACATTATCCACATGGAGTGAATCTAATTTAGAAATAAAGCAGTTCTTAAAGCCCAAATCAAACTTAACAAAAAGCAAAGATCTATTTTCCGGTCCAAGATGTGCCAGGCTCCTGCCCTCCAACTTGTACAGAAGGTAAAGAGGGAACCTGGGAAGTGGGGCAATCTGCTGCAGTGTTTGCTTCTATAGTACTCTGCCCTGTAGGAGGGGTCAGGGAGGGAGGCCCAGAGCTTCCTCACTGGGGAAGAGGAGGAGGCTGGGAAGCCATTGTTTAGACACAGGCAATGAGCTGGGGCTGCAAATAACAAAATACATCTCAGAGCAGCAGCTGTGGTTTGCCCCTACCCCCAAGGTGGCCGGGGACGGGGGGCGGGGGGGGGTGTCTCTCAAGGGATGTATAAGTCATGACATATTAAGTCATCTACAAGAGAACCATTACATGAAAATGCACTGTTGATTTGAAAAGTTCACAGCTTTGAACTGACTCTCCATTATCTCTACATGATTACCAGAGGACCTCAGAAGACTACTTCTATTTAGTCTAACCAGGGAGAGGAGTAGAGTGAGCAACAGGCTATTTTTCAAATGTGTGAAAAAAATACCTTTGAGGATGACTCATAAACAAACATCAACAGATACTTTGAGAAATAGCAGATGTTTCATTCTCAACATTTTTGTTACTCAGACATAATTAAGTAATGAGCAGTACTTAATAGGAAGAGAGAACTTTAGCCCTTAAGAAATTATCTAGTCGAGCTAATCACCTGATTGTTTATAGATAACAAACCTCAGGCCTACAAGAGGTTAGGCAGGGCACCTAGCATAGCAAAGTTTAGAACGTGTGTCGCCTGGGCATTTTCCTTACTATTACACTGTTAACACAAACTGTACAAAGCAATAGGTCAGATAAACAGATCAGTCATTCGTATTTCCCATTATGGAATTTGGCACAAGTTCCCAGACCCAGGCATGGACAGTGATCTTTCAGCCCAGAGTCTTTACTGGGGTCATATAAAGAATTGCTAAACTACAAAGAAACTTCCAGACTCAGCCAACCTAACAATTGAAACTTCTGTCATTTTACACAGAACAATATGATCAGGTCAGATTTTTATCCCTGTGAAGGATCTCTGCTCAAACTGATTTTTTTTTCCCTGAAGAAAGCTTTGTTTAATAAGTAGGCAGAAGCGGTCTCATTAACTAACCCATCATTGTGTGAACTACTCCTGACTGACAGCTGAAGACAGCCAAGGGCGATGGCTTGGGGTGACCACGTTGTATTGTTTTAGATTCTATGAACAATGGCCCCATGAGTCCACTGCCAAGCATTCTGAGAAGGACGTTAGGAAGGAAGTCTCAAATAGCAACTAATTAACGGTCAATAACCTTCATGAGAACGTGTGACATGGACAAATGTATTTCCTTACTAGATAGAGTTAAATAATTTTTATTTTTAATTACAAAAGACTAATGTGTTTCTATGATACCTTTCTTTCTGCAGTATACTCATTTGGCAGTTTGGGGAAGCATAGTGATCTGGTTGGTGTGTTTTGCAATTTACTCTCACTTCTGGCCCACCATTCCTGTTTCTCCAGATATGCATGGACAGGTTAGTTCTGACTGTCACCGGTGAGCATGCCTTACATTCCTCATGAAAACTTATGTTCACTAACAATTACAGTGAGTGCTGCCTACTTTCAAACTAATTTGTGAAGAAAGGATAAAGTAGTGCAATAAAAAGGAGTCACTGATCCAACTAAATTCTAGAGTTAATAACTACCCACATTAGCTAGACTTCCCACAGTTTGTATCTTCTGTGCATACTGATAAAAGCTTTGATAATTTTTGAATCACCTACGAAAGCTAATGCTGCAATTATATCTTTCATTTAATGGGCCATGTGCTGAAATTATTTGATGGTTGGTAGCCATGCATGGTAAATAAGAAAACATTTTTATTTAAAACATTTAATTGGCCAGAATAGCCATTCTTTGGTGCTCCAGAAAGAATGCATGGTATAAGTTTCTAAATATTTAAAATTATATAGAGGCTGTTATTTCATTTATATTAAACTTCAGAAGTTACATATCTTTGAGAGTTTTACACTTACTTAAAAATCTAAGTATTTTAAATTCTACTTTGTACCAATTGTATGGCATGAGATGCTCAATGCTTACAAAATGGATAACAGAATTATACTATATTAGGGCTAGAAGTGACCTTCGTCCACATCCAGTGAGTTAACCAATGAAGAAATGCAAGTCCAGAGCACAATTCCTCCAGTCTAGCCACAGTGCAACCATCTTTTGCAGTCCTGTATTTCTCTGTAGAAATGGGAAAAGCTTCCTATACCTCCAGGCCAAGACAGCCCCAGGGCCCAGTAAAAGTAAATTGTGAGAGACTTCTTGTTTTAGCCATGACCTAATGGTTAATACTGAAATAACGACAAAAACAACAATAAAAATGAAAAAAAGTAAGAAAATAATGATTTGAAGGCATGGGCAAGAAAGCAAAAGAGATAATACTTGAGTGTCTATGATCCTTGAAAGAAGGAAAGTATTTAAAGTGGCTGTCCCAATTATGTTGGCTTCTTCTTTAAGGGCGTTTCTCAGTTTGCAGTGCAAGGGGAAAGAATCTAAAATAATGCAGTGATCTTATTGGGCCAGGGAAGTGGAATTCAGAGTCCTGTGCTGCTAACCTGAGGGTCAAAGACCTCAAGGAGAGGAAGCGATAGTGAAGTGAGATTCAAAATCAGTGTACAAATTCTCCTTACTTCCTGGGTTACCTCTTAGACAGTACATGTGCAAAATGAGACTTCAAGAAACACAGAAAAAAAAACAGCAGGCAAAGAGTTGAGTAGAAATTTAGCACCTGCCCAAAGTTGGGGAAATGCATGTAGGAATTGAAGCTTTGCTGAGTTAAAGTGGCTTCAGTAAACAACCAGGATTTTCTTAAGTCCTAGAAAAGCCATGCCCTAAGACAAAGTATTACACTCTGAGATTAAGACACATGGTTGTTATTAAGGGCATAAGAAACAAGGACTAACAAAGCTTCAAAGCAGTCTCTGCCTGTTCAAAGTCTTCCTCTGGTACTCTGCTTAAAAAATTATCCTAAAACTCTTTAGAGAAAGAAAACACCATAAAATGCCTCTACAATTTTTCATTCATGTTGTTCATATTCAAGTAAAATATGAAACAGGCTTAGAAGAGATAGCCTGTAAACTAAGTGAAAAACATACAATAGTAGTAGAGTCACAAGGGGTTAAAAGACTAAAAATTACAGAAGTAAAAAAATAGGGAATCTGAAGATATAATGGTAGAAAGTATCCACAATGAAATACATAAGAAAAAAAAGAACAAAGCACCAATGAGCTGTAGGACTAAAACAATGAAATCATGTCCACAAACACAAAGGAAAAGAAAGGAAGGGGGCATAAAAAATATGTGAAGTTATAATGTCCCCAAATCTTCCAAATTTGATGAAACCAATAAATCCACAGTTTCAAGAAGCTCAATGAATCTCAAGTACTGGAAACATGAATAAAATGCAGCATAATTAAGTGGTAATATGATTGGAATACAAGGTTGGTTTAACAACACCTGAAAAGCAATCAAAGTAATACACTGTATCAATAGAATAAAGGATAAAACCCACATGACCATCTCAGTAGATTCACAGAAGTCATTTCACAAAATGCAACTACATTTCCTGATAAAAACACTCAACAAACTAGAAAAAGAAAGGGTATGTATGAAAACCTCACAGCTAACATCATACTTAATTGAGAAAGGCTAAATGTTTTGCCCCTAAGATCAGAAACAAGATCACTCATTCTATTCAACATACTATTGGAGAGTCCAGACAGGGAAATTAGGCAATAAAATGAAATAAAGGTATCCAGTATGAAAAGAAAGAAAGAAAACTATCTCTATTCACAGATAGAATGTCTGCATATAGAAAACCCTAAGGGATATGCTAACTATAAGAACTAATGAATGATTTTAGCAATGTTGAAGGATACAAAATCAATATAAAAATCAGTTGTATTTTTAAACATAGCAATGAACACTTTGAAAATAAGATGAAGAAAACCATCCCATTCATAATGCCAGCAAAAGGAATAAATTGCTTAGAAATAAATTTAACAAAGTGTTTCAGTTTGCTAAAGCTGCTGAAATGCAATATACCAGAAATGGGTTAGTTTTTACAGTGGGGATTTATTAGCTTATGAATTACAGTTCTAAGGCTATGAAAATGTCCAAATTAAGTATCAATGAAATGATACCTTCTCCAAAAAAAAAAAAAAAAAAGGCTTCTGGCATCTGAGATACCTCTGTCCCATGGGAAGGGACATGGCTGTCATTTTCTGGTCCTTTATCACAGATTTCATTGCTTTCAGCTTCTGGCTTCAATGTCAGCTTCCATGGGTGTGTCCTTGCCTCTCAGCTTCTCTGGGGCGTCTCTCCATTCTCTGGGCTTTTTCTATCTTTTTTTCCTCTCACAAAGACTCCTCTTATGAGGATTAAGACCCACCTTGAATGGGGTGTGTCACATCTCAATTGAAATAAACTAACCAAAAAGGTCTGCACCCACAGAATGGACTGAAAGAGCATGGCCTTTTTTTAGAAGGTATATAATAGCCTCAGAGGCTGTTTCCATAACACACAAAGGAAGTACAAGACTTGTGCACTGAAGACTACAAAATATTGTTGAAAAAAATCAGAAAAAAGCTAAATGAATGGTAAGACATCCCATGTTCATGGTTTGGAAGACTTGTTAAGACATTGTTAAAATGTTAATTTTCCCCAAATTGACAGGCAAATTCAACACAGCCCCTATTAAAATCTCAGCTTCTTTTTTTCCCCCAGAAATTGATGTGGTGATTCTTAAATTCATATGGAAATACAAGAGACCCAGAATAGCCAAACCAATCTTGAAAAAGAAAAGCAATTTGGAAGACTCACACTTCCTCATTTCAAACGTAATTTGAAGCTATAAGACAGTGTGGTAGTGGTATAAGAATAAATATATAGGTCAATGGAAAAGAATTGAGAGCCCTTACATTTAAGGTCAATTTATTTTCAACAAGTGTGCCATGCAATCTAATGGGGAAAGAGGTATCTTTTCAATACAAGGTACAGGGATAAATGGATATCCACACACAGTAAAACGTGTACACCTACCTTACACCAAATACAAAAATTAGCTCAAAATTAACCACAAAACTAAATGTAAGAGCAAAAACTATAAAAACTCTTAGAAAAAAATATAGGAATAAATTTTTATGACCTAGAATAAACAAAGCCTTAGTTATGACACTAAAAGCTAAGCAAAAAATGAAGACATAGATAAGCTGGACTTTGTCAAAATGAAAAACTTTTATATGTTAAAGGACAACATCAAGAAATTGAAAAAACAACCCTCAGAATGACAAAAAATATTTGCATTAATATTTATATAAATGTGTATGAAAAGAGATGTATCAGAATACGTAAAAAAAACTCTCACAACTCAAAAATTAAAAAAAAATTCAAATTAAAAATATGTGCCAAAAATTTGAATAGGCATTTCTCCAAAGAAGAAATATGCATAACCAGTAAATGCATGAAAAAATGCTTAACATCATTAATTATTAAGGAAATGCAAATTAAAATCACATCAAGATACTTCTTAAATATATATATATAATATATATTTATATATTCTTAAAAAGATAACAAATGTTAGTGAGGATATGGGAGAAACTGGAATGCTCATACCTTGCTGGTGAGGTTGTAAAATGTGGCAGCCTCTTTGGAAATCAGTTTAGTGGTTCCTCAAATGCTAAATGTAGAGTTACCAAATGTTCTAGCAACTTTAATTTTAGGTGTATATATTTAAGAGAAATGAAAACTTAAGTCTGCACAAAAACGTTTACAGAAATGTTCATAGAACCATCACAATAGCCAAAAAGTAGAAATAATCTAAATATCCACCAAATAAAAGACAAACAAGATGTAGTGTACCTATATAATAGAAAGTTATTCAGCAATAAAAAAGGAATACATGCCACAACAGTGGTAAATCTTAAAACCATTATGCTAAGTGAAAGAAGCTAGTCACAAAAGACCACATAGTATATGATTCAATTTATGGCAAACATCTAGAATTGGAAAATCTACAAAGATAGAACTTTGATTAGTAGTTACTAGATTGTGTGGGAAGTAAGAATGGAGAATGACTACTAATGTGTGCAGAGTTTCTTTTTGTATTTCTGGAAAATTCTAAAATTAGATTGTATTAATGGTTATGCAACCAAGGGAATATAATATAGCCACTGAACTGTAACTTTATATGCACGAACTTTATGGTATGTGAAATATATCTCAAATAAGGCTGTAAAAATATTACATAGAAGCACATAATCAAATTGCTTAAAATTACTAATAGAATACATAAATAGCTAAATTTAAAAAGACATTTTACATGCAAAGGACCAAAAATGAGGATTACAGCAGATTTCTCACTGGAAACTATGAAAATGAGAAAATAATGGAGCAAAATCTTTAAAGTCCCCAAAGATAAAACAGTCAAACTAGAATAACATATCCAGTAAAAATACCTTTGAAAATCAGTGAAATAAAATCTCCTTCAGACATATAAGAGTTGAAAAAACTGAATCATAAGTCAATGTTTAATATATGAAATGCTAAAAGAAAGTCCTTCAGACTGAAGAAAAATTTTATCAGATAGAAATCTTGATATAGACACAGAAATAAGAAGCTCCAGAAATGGTAACTAAGAGGGTAAATATAAGAGACTTTTTAAAGTTAATATTAAAATTTCTTTAAAAGATTAACTTTTAAATGCAAAATATGTATACAAAATTTAAATGTATGACAATAATAGCACATAGGCTGGGAAGGGAGAAATAACAATTATACTGTTAAGGTTCCTATACTTATAGATGTATACTATAAACCCTAAAGCAACTACTAAAATACCACGAGAGTATAGCTAATAAATCAACAAAGGAAATACAATAAAATAATAACAAATATTCAACACATGGGACAATTAGAGAACAAAGAACAAGATTTAAATTTAAATCCAACTGTATCATTTTTATATAAAGTGTAAATGACTTAAACACCCCAATAAAAGGTGGAGACTCTCAGATTTCTGTCAACAAGGAAACTGCATTAAATATAAAGGCACAAACAGGTTAAAAGAAAGAGGGGAAAGGTATACAATGCTAATACTAATTTTAAAAAAGCTGAAGTGGTTACACTGATATCTGACAGAGTAGACTGGATAGCCATATGCAAAAGAATGAAAGTAGACCTCATCCTGTATACAAAAATGACGTCAAAGATTGATTGGATCAAAGACCTAAATATAAGAATCAGAAGTGTAAAACTCATTGAAGAAAACTAGGGACACATCTTCAGGATCTTATGTTAGGCAGTAGTTTCTCAGACATTACACCAAAAGCAAAAGCCTCAAAAGAAAAACTAGATAAATGGGACTCCATCAAAATTAACAAGTTTTGTATGTAAAAGGACTTTATCATGAAAGCAAAAATGACAACCAAGACAATGGGAGAAAACATTGGAAACCACATATTTGATAAGAGTTTAATGTCCAGAATATATGAAGAAATCCTACAATTCAACAATAAAAAGACAATCAACCCAATCAAAAAATAGGCAGAAGACTTGAATGGACATTTTTTCAAAGAAGATATACAAATGGCCAAAAAGCACGTGAAAAGATGCTCGACATCATTAGCTATTACGGAAATGCAAGTCAAAACCACAATAAGATCCCATTTCACGTTCACTAGCATAGCTACTATTCAAAAAATGGAAAATAACAAAAAGAAAAACAAGTGTGGGAGGGATGTAGATAGGAACACTAACTCGCTGTTGGTGAGAATGTAAAGTGTGAATCTGCTGTGGAAAACAGTTTGGCAGTTCCCCAGAAAGCTAAATATAGAATCGTTATTGGCCTAGCAATCCCACTTCCAGTTATGTACCCCAAAGTATTGAAAGCAAGAAAAGCAGGAACTCGAACAGATATTTGCACACCAGTGTTGATAGTGGCATTATTCACAGTTGCCAAAAAAATGGCAACACCCAAGTGTTACTGGAATAAAACCTATTTGATAAAAATTTTTTTGAAAATAGTAAATTAAGTTAGCTAATCATTTATTTAAGTTTTATGCACCTACTTTGATTTAGTAGTTCTATATTCATATGACTGATTCTATATCTTTTCTGGCATCTACAGGTTTTGGTGGAGCGGGGGAAACTGACAGCTGCTCTTAGTACCCAATATTGACAAACTTCCTTTAAACGGTATTCTTATTTAAATACTCTTTATTTCTCTTTCCTTCCAGGCCAATGTGATCCTGGTTTGCCCACTCTTTTGGCTGGGTTTTTTCTTGATCCCCACTGTTTGTCTGATTCAAAATCTAATGTGGAAATCGTAAGTTAAAAAATTAAGCGGTAGCAAAAAAATGTATTATTATACTTAACTATCTATTTCTAAGTATTTGTCTATCAAATTAAACTGTGTGCCACCTTATTGTACCTAATGTACATGGGGCTTTTGAATAATGTAGATGTCCTCTATTCTTTGCCACTGGAAATTTATCAGAAATCAATTTAGAAAAAAAGATGGAATCAAAATACATCATAGTATATGTGAAATTTGGTGATGATGTGACTTCACCTATGATTGTTTCTGAAAACCGGTTCATTACTTCATTCCTTATAAGTGTGACTCATGTAACTTTTATCTACTTTACAGGAACCAAAACCTGACGCCTGAGGATCACAAATTAAAAAGTAATAATAAAATAAGAAATAGGTAGTAGATATTCAAACTAGAAAAGCATTCTTAACTTTTTCAAAACATTTGGAGTAAGAACCTTTCAAATACAGTTCTCTCAGAATATTTAAGTATTAGATTATACTATTCCAATTTCTTTTTACCAAGTCTAGCAGAAACAAATAACCTTTAAACTAAGGTCTTAGAAATCCCTAATGTTAAAGGATCCATGAGTTATAAAGTTTAAAATTAGAAATAATTCATTTGCAATATGAATTATTACACATATTCTATAACATATAACATACACAAGGCTTTGAAACATAAATGTTAAACTAAATGAATGAGCAGAGAAGGGTATATTCTAAATTGAATTTTGCTCTGTGGTATCCAATTCTTCCCAAGTAAAATAACTGATATTGTCCCAAATTTCTCTATGTATCAGGGCAAACATAATTAACTGTAGACCCCAAAGAGGAGAACTGCAGCTTTCCCAAAGTTTCTCAACAAAACTATTAGGGCTGTGTGTGTGTGTGTGTGTGTGTGTGTGTGTGTGTGTGATTTTTGTTCATTCCTCTTCAATAGGAACTGTTTGCCAAAGAGTTTAAGGGGCATTTTGAAGAGTCCCTTTTTCCCATCGGTATTAACTTGTCAGTCAAAATTAGGAAGGGGCTGTGTGAAGACAGCACAGACAAGCTTGTAACATCTGTATTTATTTGTATGATCCTGAAAGTACAGATGAGGTTCGGGGGACAGAGAGACTATTATTGCTTGCCTATAGCGATGACCACATTGGTTCCCCTTGCCAAAGGGGACTTCCCTCTTTGTGGGGTGATGCTTCGGGAGCGAGACAGACAGGCCTGCAAGTCAGAATCACGTACCACAGGAAAGGACCCCCCAAAATATTAATCTGAGAGTCTGTGTAGGACAGGAGCAGCTATCCCCTGCGCCCTTCTGAGAGAGGGAGAGAAAGTTTGCTTTGTAATATATACAAATTCTCCTTAGCAAGAGAAGAGGAAGGATCCTGCATTCCTACCCTTGGAATTAAGTATCCCTAATAGAGAGATAAAACAGTGTCTTTGAGTTTATGACCCCTAGAATGTCCCTAAGCCTCCAGGCCTCATCCCGTTTTGAAATGTACACATTTCTACCCTAACATAAAAATAAATATTTTCTCTTCAGTCCCACAATTACATCTTATCTTCCATTCCACAAGTTTTACCAATTGGGGAGGAAATATTCCTAATTTAAGTTGCAGACCCAGCTTTGTATTAATAAATCTGTGATCTTTGTTCATTAAAAACAATTACAAAAAAAAATTACAACCCCCAAATCCCCTAACGAACCCTTTGGGTGCTAAAGAAAACATAGCCCAAAAGGCACTTACTCGACAGCAGTGTTTCTAGTAGCAAAGCTAGCTGTTGAGGAAGCAGAAATTTATCTTGAACTCCTAACCCATTGCCTGTCTAAAACCAGAACATAGATTCCAAGTTAAAATATGTATTGACCATGTTTTAATCTCCATTTACTTTTGCTTATAAAATGCAATTTTCATCTCCGAATATAAACTATTTTTACTAAATTGGATAAAGTGGGAGTGTCTTCTCTTTCTGGGAAGAGAAAGCTTACTTACTATTAAGGCACTAACACAGGACAACTTTAATCTATTGACAAATTTTAACTTTGGAAAATGTACAGTGTTTTCCTCCTAAGTATTCCTGACTACACATCCTAAATTACTTCCTATCCTCAAAGTTTTCGATTTAATATCAGAAATAACAGTAATAATAACAACGATAATAATATTGGTACTACAGTAAATCTTTAAACTTAGGTTTTTGAATCTTGGAACATTTTGAAGTTTAGCTTTAAAGTGATTACATTCTAGCACAATGGCAGTATTGTCATTACCAACACATCACAATAAGCTCTTAGAGCCAACTGCAATATTTCTGCTCTTTGCGTACCCTTCATTTCTCCATCTCAGAACTCAGACGGTGGAGGAATAAAAGGAGTCAGAATAAAGCAATGCAGTTATCTTTTCATGGCATCTGAAAATTTTCTGGGTGATCATCTATTACTAGGCGATAATTTTATCCTCTTAACCAGAACTTTGATGGGGTATCAGATTTTAATTAGGATGTTTGATTGGGTACCTGGAATATATGGGTAATATATTTATCTATTTTAAAAAAGCATAGACCTTGATTTTCCCTAAGAGAGAACAGTTACTTTAGTTTATTCTTCCAAATTGCTTATCTGAAATGGTATTTTAAAATAAACTGCCATATACTCACTCACAGCACAAAGAAATTCACTAATTAATGTTGCTTTAAAATGCTGATTCAAAGTCTAAAGCCACTGAGCTTTTTAGGAGCAGCGCTTTTGGTTCTGTTTTGTTTTTTAACCTTAAAGTATCTATTTCCTTTACTACTCTACTTACCGTATTTGCCACTTATAAAATATTTGGTCATCCAGAATGATGGAAAATCCTTAACGCAATCTCAGGAAGACAGATGAAAATAATCCAGGCAAAATAGATTATATACACCAAAGGCTTAGATTTGAAGAGACCGTACATACTACTAAGGTACTTCCTTTTGAAATGTGTAGTGTTTACACTAAAGCACTGGTTTGAGAACTATCACATTTCCCTTTGAATTGCTAACTCTAACACCTGTACTTACCATGCCACAAAACAAAAACAACCAAACAAAGCCCCGCATAGTCTCGTTACTCACAGGGAAAAAAAAAAAGTTCTCAAATAATAAAAAAGATAATGAAAAATTCAGGATTGCTGTTACTTGCCTTTGAAAGGCAGATACCCTTAGCCATACTCGGTATAATGTTATGATCAGCAGTTAGTGAAGTTAGGAAGGCAGAGTGGCTAGTAAATAAGGGAGTCAGATATTGTTCGTTTGCGAGACAAACCTTCAGACCCTGCCTTGAGGAACTATTACCAGAGCGGCCACCCCAGGCCTGTGGAACCCAAAAGTTAACATTGTGACCTGTCATCCTACTACTGCCTGAGGGCTGTGGCTTCTGCCATGCAGTGAGAAGAAAACAGGGTGGCTTCGGGGATACCCTAATGTCTGGGGACGCTCCTGTATCCTGTACAGCCAGACCAGTTATTTCTCTGTGTGATTTACAGTTAGGTATGGTTCTCAGATCAAGGAGTGCGACTACGTATTGTCATGGTTTAGTGTTATTTTTATAGTGATTTCATATAAAATTGACAAACATCTTATTTAATCTAATGCCAACGTACAAATCTACATTTTAAGTGACAGGACTTTATCCCATAGAAAGATGATTCAATGACAGTATAGATAAAATACTTAGAAAATTACCTGCCATATAATGTTTTCTATTTATCTATTGATTTATTTATCATGTGTAAAACCTCTATAGTTTAGTTCTCTGGTTTATGCAGTGGAGAGGAATAAATGAAATATCACCATTATGGTATTACTTACTGATGGAACTAACAAACTGACCTCACCTGTCGCAGCTCATTGAACTTCACCCACCCTGGAGAACTGCAGAGCCCCACCCACCTATTCCTAACAATCTCCAAAGCATACCAAATGTTAAACTACAGAAGTGTAACCACAAAAGAACCACATTGTTCTTTTGTTTTTTACTTTTCTTGTTTTCAATAAACCCTGCTCTATTAATATGCCACTCTCCCGCCCCTTAGCACGGCTCTTGGTTCAGTCAGCTTGACTGCTTCTTGGGCCGTCCCTCTCCAGCTCTCTAGTAAAGCTTGCCTTGATCCTTTGAGATCTGTCCATTTCTTCTTTTCATGTATTCTCCTCCTCTACACTCCTTCACTTTCCTTTCATTTGCAATCCATTCCCTGGTGTTAGAAGATGTCTATACATTTTATCTTAAACTTTCTTTTCATAAACAAGAAACACTGGATTTGAGTAAACAGCAAACATCTGTCCTCTGCTTCAGTTGCTTTACAAATGCTCTCCTTTGTTACGCTTTTCCTTTTTGGGGAGTGGGGGGTTGTGATACCCCAAAATGTCCTTAGATGCACATACGCTGGGTAGAGCCTTTTTCATAATGAGTAATCATGGACTTTTAAAGTTCTGTAATAAAGCATGGCCTTTCTTTTCCAAGATCTAAACCGTATCTTTTTAGCTGCTATTCCTTTTTTTTTTTTCAAAAATTATTTCTGATGAGTAATTTCCTGATATCTTGATATCAGTGATCATTTGTGTGAAGAGCTTGGTAAAGTTAAAATCCATTTATAATTTATTCATTATGCTACATTAATCAGAAAATGTTTGTAAAAGATAAATAAGATGCAAACAAAGTGAATTTTAAGGTCAAGGTTTGGTAGGATGATTGGTGGCTGGGGCAGAATTGATAACTTGCTCTTTTAGGGAGCAGCTTAGAAAAGCCCTTAAATTGAAGAACACTTGAGTGTTTCTCCAGGTGTACATTAGCATGTAGATTTGTAAATTGTTTTACAATTTTATTTTGACATGCACAATATTACATTCTTTGACTGTACTGTTTTAAAACTCGGCCACTGACCTCTCCATTTTCTCTCAGTCCACCAATCGTCTCTTTACTTCCCATCATTTCCCATCTTAGCCAGCCTAAAGTTCATGAACTATCTATGCATTAGCACTTTTACTAATATCCTAAACTCTTTTGCACATTTTTATTATAACTGCCTGGGGAGGAAACAGCTATGGCTAAACCAGAAGTGCAGGAGGCTGTCCTTGACCCATCTCTGCCCCATTCCCCACAGCATGCCCATCACCAGATTCTGTCAACTACCATTTCAATAGTTCTCACACATGTGCATCTCCCTCCAGTTCCACGTTTACTATGAAGTCCAAGCCACCGTCATTTCTTGACTGGATATTTGTAACAGTCAGTTGATCCTCATTAGCCACGAATTCTATTTGCGAGTGCATCTGCTTGCTAAAATAATTTGTAACCCCAAAATTAGTGCCCATGGTGCTTTAACAGTCATTCACAGATGCATGCAGAGCAGTGAAAATTTTGGGTCACCTGACATCCCCATTCTCAGATGAGGTCAGATAAGGTGACACTGCCTGTTTGTCTCTGTGCTGATATTGTGAACAAGTGTGCTTCTCATGGTATATTCAGTACCATGTTTTTCACATTTTTATGCTTCTTGTTGGTGATTTCACAGTTCTAAATGGCCCCCATGTGTAGTGCTGAAGTGATGTCTAGTGTTCCTAAGCGCGAGAAGACATGCCTTACAGAGTAAATATGTGTATTAGATAAGTGTCATTCAGGCATGAGTTATAGTGCTGTTGGCTGAGTTCATTGTTAATGAACCAACAATATGTAATATTTATGAAGACAAAGTTATACATTGATCGGATGATGAAAATGTTGTGACTAAGAGGTTTACAGGAACCTAAAGTTAAATTTCCCCTAGGAGCAATGGTTCAGTATTTGCTAATTCAGTGCTTACAGTGACTTTACAGAACATAACTACTGTGGATAATGAGAGTGGAGTGTATCTAAAATGCTTCTCCACATCCTTGCTTACTTCTTCTAGTCTGTTGTGCACACTGCAGACAGAATGATCTTTTAGAGACACGTATCTGACTATGTTACCCCAGTGCCTAGCACCCTTCGTGTTGCCTTCACCCTTAGGATAAAAGCCTGGATCCTTCTGAAGGTGTGGCTGGTCTGGTCCAGGCTTACCTCAGCCCATGCTCTCCTTGCTCAGTTGCTAGAGCTCACTGCCTTACCTCCCTACCATTTTGCATTGGATATTTCTGGAATGTTCTCCCCAACTCTTCCCTAGTTACTGCTTCCTTCTCCTTTACACCCCAGCATCAAGCTCCAATTCTGCTTTCTCAGAGAGGCTCTCACTACGACACTCAACAAGCTTCTACCATTCTGCCTCATTCTGTTACGGTACCACATAACTTCCCTTCCATAGTACTTGTCCATCTGACGCTGCTCACTCATTTGTTCACTGCCTCGCTCTTCCTCTGTGTATTGGAAGCTTCATGACAGACAATGTCTATTTTTGTCTTGGCAACTAATTGTGGTTCAAGGAATACATTTATCATATGGGTGAGTGGATGAATGATGAATGCCTGAATGTAGATATACTCCCCCAAAAATTGCCAAAGAAAGATAGAGCATCTGTCAATATTGCCTTGTATGTTTCAAGTCAAGGGTCTTCACTCTTAATCTATGAACTACTGGTAGATAAATTGTGCTGTCATAATTCCTGTTCTTGCAGTGCTGTGCCTGGCACAGTTAACCCCAGGGCTCTCTGATAGAAATAAGGACAGGAGCCAGCAGACAACTGAATGAGATTTTAAGCAACTGAATTCTCAAACAGTGACCACAGGAGAAAAAGCTGTGTGGAATCATGTCTCATTTCTATGACTATTCCACTATCTGTTTGGTCCAGGCATGTCTCCCCCCAACATTGGGTCTCCTCTGCAGCCCAGACTCACTGAATATCAGTAGTGTCTGGGTGGCTGACTTCCAGTGTCCACCACCCATCCCTATCCTCCAGTTCTCTGGTCATACTTCTCAGCTTTTATGAAAATGGAGTCTGGTTGCACACAGAGAATGTGAATGCTGCATTTTCTTCCATTATCCTCACTTTACCAAAGGATGCCCAGCTGTCATCCAAGGGGGTGAAATCATTCTTTTACAGTGTGTAAAGCTCACATGCTATGTTGTTTTTGTCTTTCCCATGTACTACAGGGTTGTAAATACTTACAAAGGAAGTTTCCTAGAGCAGATTCGGATGCTGGAAAGAAGCAAAGTTAAAGGAATACATTCTTTCAGTAAAATTTTTGAAAGGTGAGGCAGTTCTTTTGATCCTGATGTTTAAGAACCAGTTCTTGCTTTCTCTCCATCCCCTTCCCAAATATTTCCATATTGTCCCTACTTTTCACAGATTCACTAAGTACTTATTTTAATCAAGTTTTTTGTCCTCAAAGCAGCAGCAAAAGTTGAGAGACAAAGCAAGACCCTGAGAAGGTGGCATGGCACAAGGCTGTCTGTGTCACTGAACCTGCCCTGGAAATGGCTCAGAGGTCTATGGTATGCTGTGGTACGCCAGGTCAACCACATGCATGAAGCAAAGAAGCTTTAAACATTTACATCCAGTAGAAGAGGACTGCTTAGCCTGGGACCCCTTCCCTGTCTAATTTTTCTAACCCCCTTTTCAGCAAAACTAAAAAAGAGTTGTTTTGTACACATAGCTTCTACTTTCTCTTCCCTAAAACTCCCTGCAATCAGGCTTCCACCTTGTGAAACATGATGCTCAGTTTTCAGTCCTAATAGTTATTTGACCTATTCTGAGCTTTGGACATACTTTGATACTTCCCCTTTGCAGTATTTTCTTCACCCAGCTTCCTGATCACCAGAGTCTCTTAGCTTGCCTCCAGTTTCATTGGCCACTCATTCTCAACCTCCTTCCTGGTTTCTTCCCTTCTCTCTGGCCTCTCTCGATTGGATTGACCCCTGACTCAGTACTTGAATCGCTTATTTGTCTACACTCATTCTTACATGGATCTCATCAACTTTCAGGTCTTTAAATATCATCCATACATGGATATCTTCCAAATTTAAACCTCCTGCCTGGACCTCTTCTTTGAAGTGCAGACTAATATAGCCAACTGCTGAGTGCATGTCAACCAGGCTTTCTAACTTACCACATCTACAGTGCAATCACACCTCTCCCTCCATATCGTTCACCCCAACCCCGTCTCCCCAACTGCCCCACTCACCCCCTTCCAGCAATCAGACCTCTCCCTCCATGCCGTCCACCCCAACCCTGTCTCCTCAACTCTACCACTCACCACGTTCTCCCTTCAGCTGCAGGCAACCTCATTTTTCCAGGCCCACAGAAAATCCATTAATTCTACCTTCAAATTAAATTCAGAATTGGACCACTACTCAAACCCCAACTGTTCTCGCACTGCCTCAAGCCACCATCATTGCTATCCTGGCTTACTGTATCACCTCTTAGCAGGTCTCTCTGCTTCCACCTTTCCTCCTATAGGATCTATTACCCAACACATTAGAGCATGTCACCTTCTAGTGACTCCTTCTCTCAGAAAAATATAAGATCCTTTCAAAGGCCTGCAGTTCTCTGCACAATCTGCATGCGTGTGCACACACACACACACATACACACACACACACATGAAACCAGTTGGATGCTTATGGTTTTCTCTCCTAATGTCTAGTTATCAGGCAAGTTTCAGTGCCTCACTTAGAAAAATTATGTTTCCATTTCACTTGCAATACTTTTAAGGGGAGCTTTATCCTTGCTATTATTCTCACATAAGGTGCATTAAGCTATGTACACTAACTTTATTTTTTCATCTGCAGGTGCATTAAGCTTACACCAACTTTAACACATATCTATTTTGGACCAGAGAATCTGGAAATTTCCCCTACAGATTTTTGCACAAATGTTTGGATATACAGGGGAAAGTAGCTCCTCTTTATATCTTCTCCTTTATAGCTCAAACTATGGGTACAGGAACATAGGAAGCTGCACTACAGATGAAAAGGACTAGGGTTTCTTCCAGCATCTCTTCTTGCTGGAAGAGATCACCCTGATCTCTTTCTTGCATTGCCTGGTACGAGAAAAACATCTGTGTTTGCTCTTGTAATTGCTGCCTTATATTGCCCCTTATTTGATGACACTAAGAGAGGAACATGCCAAGTGCTAGAAATAACAGAAGGCTTATAGGAATTAAATTTGTACTAACATTTTAAATCTCTGCACCCAAACTATCTCCAGAGATGGGAAAATTTCAATTGTCCACCATCACCTGGGTATTCTTTTTAATAGAAATACCATGTTCCTTCTCAATGAAGTCGGCAGACTTTTGTTTGGGGTTTTTACTGAGACCTAGAGTTTTGCACAGGCTTCTCTGAATATGGATATTGGCATAGGGAATATCATGAGGAAAAATCAACCTACAAACTATGTTGAATACTTGCTAAGTTTTGAACACTTTATTAGGCATTAAGGAAAGAGTCAAAAGCAACTGAAGACATCGTCTGGGTAAAGAGGCCCAAATATATATTGAAAAATATTTAGAGATCGGCAAATTTATAAATACAGGCAAATGGAAAGTAAGCGAATGGATGAGTTTACACGCATGTATCTGACGTCTACTGAGTACTCAGCACCAGCAGGATCACGTGCTGGTGAAGCAGCAGAGCAACCGGAAGTCTTATACAATCATTTTGGAAAACTCGCTATTTCTAATCATTTCAAACAAACACCTACTCCTTGACTCAGCTGTTCCACTTCTAGGTATTTACCCGAGAGATTAAAATATACGTCCACCAAAGACTTGTATAAGACTTATGAATAAAGGAAGCTTTATTCATAGAAGTCCCAAACTGGCAATCATTCAGTTGTCCATCAGTGTGAGAATGATTGAAGAAAATTAGGAATATTACTCAGGACAAAAAAGCTATGAACCATTGATACGCACAAAGCCATGGGTGACTCTCTCAAAACCATTCGATTCAGAGAAAGAAGCCAAATATTAAAGAGTACATACTGTCTGATTCAATTTAAATGCATTTTTAAATAGAGAAAATTAATCTATAGTGATATAACTCAGAACAGTAGCTGAAAGTATTGACTGAGAGATTTCAAGAGGGAACTTCCATGTGTAAAAGAAATGTTCTCTATCTTAATTTGTCAAATGGGTACAAAGGTAAAGATCTTAATGGAAACTCATTACATGGTACCTAGAAAGCCTACTCATTTTATCATGTATAAAATGAATCACAAGAAACAAAAACAAAAATATAAACACAATAGAAATGTATGAAAAGAAAGGTCACAACAACAGACTAACCCCCCAAATAAATGAAGCGTTTCCAGAAATCAGTAAGGAAAAGGCCACCAAGCAAGAGAAAAACAGGCAGAGTATAAACAGGTTGCAGAAAAGGAACTGTAAATGGCTCTTAAGCATCTGAAAATATTCTCACTCATAATTAGAAATGCAAACTTAAAGTATATGGAAAGGATAATTTTCATCAATCATAATTGGCAACGCTTTCTTGGTTGAAGATGTGGGAAAAGACTTATTGGAGTTAGTCTGGCAGTATTTATCAGAAATGCAAATGTGTACAGTCTTCAATTCAGCAATTCAATTTCTAAGAACTTATCCCCCCACACACATATTTGAATATATCTCAAGTGAGGGACTGCAGCATTATTTAAATAGTAAACTTTTAGAAACAGCAATCCTCTGTGTGTTACATCCACACACTGAAATGCCATCCTTCCATCTGTAAAAAGGAAAGAGGAAGTCCTCTGTGTACCGAGATGGGTCTGTCTCTAAGATACATTAACAGGAAAAAAATACAGAACACTATGTACAACATACAAAAGGACAAGAATAATATGAATATATAATCACATTTACTTAAAAGTACCTCTACAAAATTACTTAAGAAACTAGTACTAGTAATTATCAGTAAGAAATGGAGTCAAGGAACCAGGTAGACAGGGGACAAGGAAGGTAGACGGTTCACTTTCTACCTTTTTTTTTTTAATTTTGAATCATGTAAATGTGCTACCTATTACAAATTTAAGAAATATAAAAGGGGAAATGCAAATAGGTCGATGGATTCTGGAAAGCGAAGAGCCAAATGCACCACAGCTCTTGCATGGATAAGTGAAAGCAAAATCCTAATCTAATTCTTCTGACTACTTTGAAAAATTTCAACTATTCTCTTACCTCTTCAGACAGTCTTTAAAAATGTGCCTGTGAGTGGGAAGGGCAGATTCTCTACCTGGCAGGTGGTAAGGGATCATTGCGTCAGGTAGGTCAGCCTCAGAAGCAGGAGTAAAGCTGCGAAGGGACACCATCCAGGCAGGAGGCCACGGTACAGGGTGCTGTATGGCGACTTCAGAAGGCAGCTGTGATTTGTCACACAGTCTCCAGAGCCCTTCAGATCCCTGGAAATGCCAGGGCATGAAGCTAGTCCTATCATAGCATAAGGCCCCTGTGCCTGGTGCCATCGGAGAAGTGAGGAAACAAAGAAGGCTAGCTTTTTAAACTCCATCTTTCAGTTTATAAGGAAAACAGACAAAAAACAGCAATTGTGATGATTAGACTCTGGTGTCAACTTGACCAAGGGATGAGGCACAGTTGACAGTTGTCTGGTCAAGCAAGCACTGGCCTGACCATTGCTGCAAGGATATATTTTGTGGCTGGTCAATAAACCATAAGGCTGGGGTATTAAATCATCAGTCAGCTGGTTGTATCTGCAATGACCTAAGGCATGCCTCCCACAAACAAGATAATCCAATCACTTGAAGACTTTTAAGGGAGAAGAGAGACTCTTTCATTGCTTTTTCAGCCAGTGAATCTTTCCTGTGAAGTTCACTCAGACACTTCATCAGAGCCCCCAGCTTCACAGCCGGCTATGGATTTTGGCCTCTTCCATTCCCATGGTTACATGAGACACCTTTCTAAATCTCATATTTACAGATCTCTCCTGTTGGTTCTGTTTCTCTGGAGAACGCTGACTAACACAGCAAATAAAAACCATGAACTGTCCTGAGTATGCTGGTATCTTTATCAAAAGCAGTGGCAGCCATAGGAAAGGCGAGCTCCTAAAATGACCTCAATATCTGGAATTTAGAAACTGTTATACTTGGATTTCCAGATGGTCCTACAGTGAGCCAGGGCATCTGCAAAAGGAAGATTCTCATAAATAACATCGGGAAAAGTTTTGAACTGGTGTCATTTATTGCTTTGCCATTAGGAAGGGAAGTTGTGATGAAGATCTTAATACCCACATCATAAAATTTCTAAGGGGCTCTGGGAAGCCAGAAAATAGGACATTTATCGTTTAGTTCAACTGTGGTGAAAGGACAGTTGGGAGAGCTGTATATAAGAAATGCTGCTAGCTGGACACTATTTTAGAAGAAGCATCTTGCTGAGAATTTTATTTTATTTTAATTAAATTTAAATTAAATTAAAATAAAATTTTTTATTTTAAATCGAACATTCTCCAAAATGGGAGAAGACTTTTTACGTTACCCTGCAATTTGATTTTTAGTTTTTACAATAATTTCTTGGGATCTGTTTAAATGAACTAAAGACGGGCTATGTTTGATGTACTCACAGAGCGAAGTCAGCAAACCAACTACTGCCCCAAACCAAGATGTCCTGCGAGGTTGTCTTCCGAAACGATTCTGTTGATCAAAGTATCCCACGTAAGTAAAGTAGTGTGAATGGGTCAAGGCACTGAGACACCAGCTACTAACAAATGGACGAGTACTTAAAAGTCAAGTGGTTCTTATGGGGAAAGAGGGTCGATTTGGATTTGTGAAATTAATGTGATTGGCTTGAAACCAAGGCAGTTTGAATGAAGGTAATTCCTGGCCAATCATTCCTAAATGATAAAATCCTTAAATGTAAAATTCCAATGTTTGCAAGATCCTCTGATTCCCCAAAATACCACTTTAAAGGTAAAAGTTAGGTTTGCTTCCAAATAATTTTTACCCAAAGAAAACTTGCATACCCTTTTTGAAGTAAATACTTATATAGCCCAGCCAGGCATTTAAGTAACTTTTAAAGTTATTGAACTTTCCCCTTCTTCAATAAGAAATCCTTCCAAGCACTGCCTCGGAAGAAGACATGGGTGCTAGGAGGCTCCTGTCAAAGGTGAATGTTTAATACTAAACTGAGTACCTTAACTTCGGACATCAACTATAACTCAATTCTGACTCTATTAAGAATTGGTCAAAACCCTACAGGCTAAGAGCGCAGAGGGCCCCACAAGACTGCCTTCTCTTCAGACTCCAGTGGCAAGTTCTGGAGTTCCCAGGGCACCACACTTCTGGCTAGAAGGTTGGGAGTTCCCACCATCCCTTTCAATTTGATAATTTTCTGGAATAACTCACAGCACTCAGGAAAGTAGTCTATTTAGGATTATAGCAAAAACAACAAAAAAGATACAAAGAAGAGACACATAGGGCGAAATCTGGGAAGATCTCAAATGTGAAGCTTCTGTGTCCTCTCCAGGTAGAGTTGGAGCGCATCATGCTCTTGACACATGAGTATGTATTATCAAGCATATAAGCTCACTCCCACTTTGGGTGTCTAACATTTTTACTGGGGTCTCATACCATAGGCATGATTGATGGAATCAATGCCCACAAGGTTGAACTCAATCTCCAGCTCCCTCCCTCCCCAAAAGTTAACCTGATATGAAGTGGCTTCAAGCCCCAACTCCCTAATCCCATCCTTGGTCTTTCCAGTGTGGCTGTCCCCACCCTAAGTCATCTCATTAGCATAAAAATATCAGGTGTGGTCTGGGGCCCACCAAGGCAAGGACAACTCCTATCCCTGGAAATTCCAAAGATGTTAGAAGTTACTCCTCAGGAACCAGGGACAATGACCAGCCAAGTTCTTTATTATATCACAGTAACAAAGAAAACAAGTCAAGAAAAAGAATAACAACAAAGAAACATGGTATTTGTTGAGAATGAGAACGAATTGTCCCATCCCTTTTTTTTTAAATCAAGGTATTTATTCAAAGTTGTAGGATTGCTAAATTTCCAATCTATTGCTAGGACTGTAAAGTTATAAGGTTGATAAAATCACATATCCCCCACCCTACCCCACACTGTGCCTTTTCCTTGTCCTACCCTACCACAGCACTTTTTTTTTTTTCTCCCTGGAGATATTTTTGAAGAAAGGGCTCAAAGGTCAAAGAGGTTAAAACATGCACCAGGAAATTTAGAGTATAGTATGTTAGATGGGTTAACATCCCATCCTTATTCCCAGCTGATAGCCTTGATTTCTGACTTCACTGAGAAACATGAGTCAGAAATGAACTTCCATGGGCTCCCCCAATTGCATACAACCACCATGGTGATTGAATTATGACCCCCAACAAAAGACTGATCCATGATCTTATCTGAGTTCCTATGGGTGCAAACCCATTTTAAATAGGGCCCATTAAAGAGGTATTATCAGTTAAAATATGGACTCATTTGTGAATGGGATCTTCTAAATCCTATTTAGGTATAGCCAAACTGAATGGAAGCTGGGGGCTTAATCTCTGTTACTGGAGTCTAATAGAAAGAAGCCAGAGTCAGAGAAAACCAGAAAAGCAGACACAAGGAGAGAGATTGCTATTTGACTAGAGGCAGGAAAGCAAGTCAAGGAACCCCAAGGACTGTGGCAAACCAGCACCATAATGCTACAGACTTTAGGGAGAAAGCATGGCCTTGCCAATGCCTTTGTTTGGGACTTCTGGCCTCTAAAACCAGAAGCCAATAAATTTTTGCTGTTGAAGCCACCCCATTATGTGGTATTTGTCATAGCAGCTGGAAAACTAAGACCTACTAGCTTCCAATACCTACATATTCTGCTATTTCAAGCATCATCAAGGCATTGCTTTCTCCCAGAAGACTGGCATTCTGGGACTGGATGCCAGCAATCCTTGGTCCTTGCCTTTTCCATCACATGACAATGCCCATGGCTGCGTTTTCTCCCTTCTCTTTTGGGTTCTGTAGACTTTCAACTGCTGGCTGCTGTCTGACTTTTTTTCTTCTTTGTGGTTGTTCATATAAGGTCTTCAGTGATAGGATTAAGACCCAATCTAATTCAGTAGGACCACACCTTAACTGAAGTAACCTCATCAAAAGGGTCCTATTTACAAGAGTTTGCACCCAGAGGAATGGATTAAGTTTAAGAATAAGTTTTACTGAGGTACATAGCTCCAAATCATCACATCTTCCTTTCCACCTTTTTCCACAGATTAACTTCTACACCCTGTGTTCAGCCAGCCCTACTATTTGTGCCACTACTTCTATCTGTTCTTGCCTACTCAAGAGCGTCACTCCAACAATGTTCTCCTATGTTACCTATTTCATCCATTTTTTTGGTGCTATACTGGATTATTCAAACCAGCATACAGCAGATTGTTATTTCTCTCATCTAAAAAAGAGAACTTAATCTTGGTTGCACATAACTAATTAGATTGTGCTTCAGTTTGATTGTACTTCCTTCTTGCAGCAACGGTGCCAGATAAAATTAGCTCTATCCATTGCTTCCAATTCACTAAGGCCATCTCTCCCCCTGCTCCACTGACACTGCTCTCATCAAGGTCACCAGTGACCTCCATGTTGCTAATTGATACTAAGTATCAATTCTCAGTTGTCATTCTAATTGGTATATCAGCAGCATGTGACATGTAGGTTGTTTGCTCTTTCTTGATACACTTTCTTTACCTGGTGTGCTGGTTTGAAACTGTTATGCACCCCAGAAAAGCCATCTCCTTTTAATCCAATCCTGTTAGGTGGGACCCTTTGATTAGGTTGTTTACATGGAGATGTGACCCTGCCCATTCAAGGTGAGTCTTAATCTGCTTGCTGGAGTCCTTTAAGAGAGAGACATTTTAGAGAAAGACAGATAGAAATGACCTGGGAGATGCTAAGCAAGGACGCACAAAACCTGAAGAACACAGAACCTGGAGAGAGCCAAGAGAAGCCAAGAGATGAAATCCAGAGTTTGCCTGGAGAAGCTAAGAGAGGACCCATGGAAGTTTAGAGAGAGAAATACCTGGAAATGCTAAGAGAAGTCCCACAGGACATAGAGTGCAAGCCACTGAAATCAGAAACTGAAAGCAATGGACCAGGAGCAAGGATGAGCAGATGCCTGCTATGTGTCTTCCCAGCTGACAGAGGTGTTCTAGATGCCAGCAGCCTTTCTTCAGAGTCCAGATATCTTCTAGTTGCCTTAAATTAAGACATTTTCATGGCTTTAGAACTGTACATTTGCAACCTAATAACTTCCCTTTATAAAGCTAATCTATTTCTGCTACATAGCATTATCAGCAGCTTTAGCAAATGGAAACACCTGGTTTCCAGAATATCACATCCTCTTGATTTTCCTCTGAGTTCGTGGGTCACTCCTTTTCCATTTTGGTTAACTTCCTCCTTTGCTCCCCTATGTCTTAATATTGGAGTGTCCCAAGGCTCCATTCTTGAGTATTTTCTTTCCTCTGTCTACACATACTCCACTGATAATCTTACACAGTCTCATGGTTTTAACACCACCTATATGTTGATGACTCCCAAATTTATAAGTCCAGCCCACCCATCTATCTCAAACTCCAAGTGCACATCTCCAGTGACCCAAGCAGCATCTCCATTCGGTTGTCTATTAGACATTTCAAACTTAATATGTCCAAAACTGAACTCTCAGTGTACTCTCCCACCAAACCCGCTCCATATGCATCCTTGCCCATTTCAGTGATGAGCAGTCCCCACAATCCTTGGAGTCAATCTTAATTCCTCTTTTCCCCTCACACGTGATATGCAGTCCATTATTGGGCAGCTACATTGGCTTTGCCACCATATTCAGAGTATGGCCACCTCTCATTCACTCTACTCTTACCACCCTGGTCTAAACCACCATCAGCTCTGTCTGCATCACTGCAGTAGCCTCCTGTTTTAGTTTGCAAGCTGCCAGAATGCAATATACCAGAAAAAAATTATTAAGTTGCAAGTTTACAGTTCTAAGGCTGTGAAAATGTCCAAATGAAGGCAAGGCTATGAAAACATCCAAATTAAGACACCAACAAGAGGTTACCTTCACTCAAGAAAGGTCAGTGAAGTTCAGGGTTTCTCTCTTAGCTGGAAGTGCACATGGTGAAGTCTGCTAGCTTTCTCTACCAGTTTCTTGTTTCATGAAGCTGCCCCAGGGGCATTTTCCTTCTTCATCTCCAAAGGTCTCTGGCTGCTTGGGGTCTGTTGGTTCTGGTGGCTCTTGTGGCTCTCTTACTTTTTACTAAATGCTTCCTTCTTAAAGGGCTCCAGTAAGTAACCCTACCTTGAATGGGTAGAGACATAGCCGCATGGTAACCATCTAATTCAAAGTTACTACCCATAATTGGGTAGGTCACATCTCCATGGAAAAAATCAAAAAGCTCGCAGCCAGCAATATTGAATGAGGATTAAAGGTCATGGCTTTTCTGGGGTATACAACAGATTCAAACCAACATACCCCCTAACATGTCTTCCTACCTCTACTCCTGCCCCTTATACAGCAGTCAAAAATATCTGTTTATCAGTTTTCTGCTCAAAATGCTGCAATGGCTTTCCATTACACTCAATGTAAAAGCCAAGTCCTAACAATACCCAACAAAGGCCTATTTAATCTGGACCCTGCTACTTTCCTGGCATCATCTGTGATGGTTTGGAACTCTGTGTACCCCAGAAAAACATGTTCTTAAATTTAATTAATTACTGTGTATGGGAACCCATTGTAAGTAAGACCGCTTGATGAGGCTACTTCAGTTATGTCCCACCTCAGTTAGACTGGGTCTTAATCTAATTAATAGAGCCCTTTACAGGATAATGAAATTCAGACAAGCAGAGAGAAAGCCACCGCCAGAAGCTAGACATCAGTGGAACCCAGGAGAGACTAGGAGATGCCACAATATGCCTAGCCATGTAACAAACTAAGGACTAAGTATCACTGGCAGCCAGTACTGTCACAGTCTGCAGGGAGAAAGCATTACCTTGATTTCGTCTTTCTGTTAGCCTCAAAACCATAAGCTAATACATCTCCATTAAGTCGACTCATTTCAGGGTATTTGCTCGAGCAGCCCAGGAAACTAGAACATCACCCCTTCCATTCTAGCCTCTGCACTCTTCTTATGACCTACCAGGAATGCTCCTGCCTTAGAGCCTTTAGTCCAGCTGGTCCCTCTCCTAATCCCTCAACTATTGGTGTAGACTACTCCTTTACTTCCTCCAAGGCTCTGCCTAAATATCACCTTCTCCATAAAGCCCACCCTGAAGGTTAGATTGCTACACCACCCCACCCTCTGTACCCAGTTTAATTTTACTTTTGTTCATAGTTCTGCATTACCTTCTTCCATGCAATATGATCAATTTTATATCATGTCATTGCTGTCTTCATTCCTGGAATGCAAGCTCCACAAGAGCAAAGATTTTAATTTTATTCACTAATGTATTCCAAGCACTTAGAATTATTCCCAGTACATAATAAGCACTCAATAAAAATTTTCTTGAATGGATGAATGAATAGTCCAAGATGAATTATATGCGCTAATAGATACCCATTACTTCTTCCATCTCTCTTATATAAACTATTAATATGGGGAAAAGGAACCAATACCTGTTGAGCTAGTACTCTGTGCTGAGCCCTCTGTTAAATTATGGGGCTATCTATATTGCATTAATTATTTGGAGCCCCCATGTGGAGATAGTTTTAAACACTTGAGTGAAAGAATAACAGAATGACTCCCCATTTTTCACACGAGGATACGGTGGCTCAGCAAGGTTAATCACTTGTTTTAGATTTTGTAGCAAGTAGCTGGTAAAACCTGGACTGGAACTTCTGTGTACTACACTCTAAAATGCCTTACTGTTCAGTGGAAAAAGCAGAGATGCTGACATCAGACAGACTGGAAACTGCAGCCTGGCACTACACTTTCTCGGCTACAGGACTTTAGGCGTGTTTGTATCGCTGGGCCTCAATGTCTCTGTCTTTTTGGTATTCCATGCTATTGTAGTCACATAGCAGTACGGAGTGTAAAAAGTCCTGTGCATCTGGATTCAAATAGAGGGAGAAAAGCCTTACGCAGGAATTAGATGGTGAATTATAATAAACAAGAGTATGAGTGACCTCAAAAGGTAATTGAATTTATGTGAGAAATAGAAAATAAATATTTCAATTATTTTAAAAAATTCATTATATAAGAAGAAATTATCTCCACGACTCATTATTTTTTAACATAAAAATAGAAAAGACCAATGGATAACTAGACATTTGATTGGATTAAAAGAGGGCCCAAAGTGTTTTCTCTACTCAGATGACCTCTTTTTTTTTTTTTAATTTTTGAAAATAACATATATACAAAAAGCAATACATTTCAAAGCACAACGCAACAATTAGTTATAGAATAGATTTCAGAGTTTGGTATGAGTTATAGTTTCTACAATTTTGGATTTTACCTTCTAGCTGGCTCCAGGACACTGGAGACTTAAAAGAAATATCAGTATAATGATTCAGCAGTCATACTCATTTGTTAAATCCTACCTTCTCTGTTCTAACTCCACCTTCCTTGATCTTTCTCCCAATCTTTAGGAGCATTTGGGCTATGCCCATTCTAACTCTTTTGTGTTGGAAAGGGGTGTTGATAGAATGTGTTAGGGGGATGGGACTAGCTGATGTTCTAGAGGCGCTGGCCCTTCTGGGTTTCAGGACTTATCTGGCCTGGGAACCTGTCAGATGACCCCCTGTTACCTGAAAAGGGGAAGTCCCTCAGCCGGTTTGTAACTTCCTAGGTCCAGAATGTTTTTCTGCTCTACACCACAATATTAACTTTAATTTATAAACTGTTCTGAGTTCCTCACATAAGAAACACAGGGAAAATTCTCTGTTGACTTGCAATATATACAGCTTCAAGACAAAAAAAAATCTAACTTCATTTAATATTTTATGAGTCTCTCAAATTTCTAAGGAAGTAGATTAAATGAGACAGTTATGCCAAAATAATGAAAAGTGGCATGGCTGATTCTGAAATCTGGTAAATGTTTTACCAGATCAAGGAAAAGGGACTTGAAAATTTCTGCATCCTTCTCCTCTATCCTTCTCCTTCCCTTTCCTTTCTCTGTCCTGAACTCTCTGAATTCCTGGCTGTGGCTGATTATTTAAGATGCAGCTGCCTTAGGAAGCCAGCCAGGGAATGTTCGCAAGTTGGAACCATTGAGTACTTTCTCTAGGTCCATCATTACTTTCTGCCTGTCAGGACTTTCTGAAAGATTAATGAGAGTGGGAAATGCAAAAACCTGGAGGCTTCCTCTGAGCGCTCTGTTTGGATGCACATAGCTGTTAAATGTGCGCTAGGTTAAGCCTCGTGACCTGCTCATGTGTCTTTGTCAGGCTGTTGGGTGGGGCAGGGCAGGCAGACACAGGCTGAAGAGGTTTTGCTCCCTGGTCTCCCATTTCAGCTCCTGCTCCTCCCTGGGGATCCTGTGAAAAGGAACATCAGCCCAGGTATCTAAAAAACATATTTTACCTCCAAATGATGGCAGATCCTGGCTTTGTATGGCCAGAAGTTTAAAAAGTTAGGAGAACCCTCTTTAGGAAAAGAATACAAAATTACAAATGCAAATATTAAGTCCAAAAGCAAATATTTATTTAGAATGAGGACAGAAATCACAACAAATCACCAATGTATGAAAGCTGACAAATTGTGAAACGTCACCCAGAGCTTGGATGGGACCTTGTTAACTAAGGATCCTGAAGTTGAAACTTTATCAGCTTGACTGGAAATCCACCTCTGTACCCATGTATTGCTGAGAACCAAGGGACCCCTTTGCTCTAAGCCATCTCCTCCTCCCCCAGCCTACCCGCACCCCCATCGCACTCCCAGCTGCCCTGCTACACTCAGTCATAGGTAAGGAGTTAAAAAGACAAGGGCAACAGGCCTTGTCTTAGTTTGCCAAAAATGCTACAACAAATATCACACAGTGAGTTGGCTTAAACAACAAGAAAATTTATTGGCTCACAGTTTTGGAGGCCAGAAGTCCTAAGTGAATGTGTCGGGAAGACCATGCTTTCTCCCTGACATCTGTAGGGCTCCAGGGCTGGCTTGCCGCAATCTGGGAGGGGCCCTGGCTTGCTTTTCTGCCTCCACTGCCTGCACACGGCAGTGTCCTTGGTCCCCTCCTGTGGCTTTCTCTAAATTCCAGCTTCTCCCCCTGCATCTGAATTCCCTCTCTTTATAAGTCATATGGATTAAGGCTGCCCTGATTCAGTTTGGCCTTACCTAAATAGGGTCATCAAAGATCCTTTTCACAGATGAGTCCACACCCTGAGCACTTTAACATATTCAAAGATACCATTTAAAAAGAGGCCGACATCCACAGTAATGCAGGAAACAGAGCTATTGGCCCTGAGCAGCATCAGCAAATCGAAAGGGTCAACACTGCATCCAGGGTGCACCTCGCAGGACAGTAGCTTGCATCCTTGTTTGCACCTCAGAATCACCAGGAGAGCTTGAAAAAAGCACACACTGTCGCCCAGCCCCACCCACCGATCCACTGTGCGCCCAGAAGGGATCTTTTCGAAAGGCTCTTTAGGTGATCCTAAAATCGCCGGCCTGCCGGCTGCTCCATCCCTACACGCCCTGCCTTCCTGAGACCCTCATCTCAGGCCTGGCTCCCGTGGCCCGGTGTCAGTGTCCCATGGAGACCTCTAACCACGGATGCTTGCCGGGCCGTGCGCTTACCTGACTCCCCTGTGCTTGGCTCTTTCAGGTGGGTATGCGTTTTCTCAAACAGAAGGAGCTGTGATCAGTCAGGAAGAACTAATCCGTGCTTACAACTCGAATGAAATCAAAATCAAGAAGACTGAGAATTTCTAAACACACAGTCCTGAGCCTTCAGCCCACCAGTGTGCTGTCTACTGACTGACTCAATATTCATCCTGGGGTGTATACAGTGGGGAGAACTCGTTTCCTTTTCCTTGATTTGTCTTCAATGTTTTACCGAACTTTTTTCTGTAGTTGTGAGATAATTTATCAGTTCCGTCTAAACAGTAAAATTAAAAGCATTATGTTTCAACAAAACTTAAACTTTGGTACAAGTTATTTTGAGAAAAAAAAGGTAAAGGGTTTCAACCTGTGTAATAAACCTATCTTGCCTTATAGGAAAGAGGTTACCCAGAAACTTTCTAATTTGAAAATTCACAGATTAAGGATACTAGGCAGCATATAAACATTTTTTTAAGTAGGCTGTCCTCTCACTTTGAGTCCCGTTTTGTTTGTACAAAATTTGTACAATATTCATTATTTCAGTAAGTTCACATATGCATAGTATTCACAAATCACAGGCTTCAGAAGCAGGCGTGCAAGAATCTACACATCATACTTTACATAAATTAATCTCCATTTTGAGCCCCCATGCAAGGAATAGTGGGAAACTGAACCTCGGTCATTCTTGGGGCTCTGCCTCAGGCTTGTACCAACTCTCCAGGGTCTTACACATTGCTATGCACTGGAGAGCCCCCACCCCCCCACTCATTTGTCATCTGTCCTCACAGGCCACCACTAAGACACATGGTCCTTTTGGCCTGGGAACGCTGTGTGGCTTTTAGTGCCAGGTCTGGGCAACCAGAGCCTCGGGGGAGACTGGAACTCCCCACGCTGATGGGCTAACATCCCCAGGACAGCCATTCCCCTCCCGGAGCAGGTCAGCTTCCCAGGGCACTGCCAGGGTAGAAACAGAGAGATGTCTTTCAAGTCCCTCCCCTTGTTTAGGGTACCCCCTGCCCCCCCTTCTCAAACCCTAGTCTACTTAGTGAGATTTTTAGAAGCGAAGACCAGGAATTCTTGAAGGTTACCTCTATTTTGTGCCCTGCCAAATGCCTTCTCTGAGAAAATGAATGAAAAAGCCTGACACTTCTTTGAATGGAGATAAGGCAATAAGGAAAACATTGGGAGGAAAACGAGACCTAAACTGACATCTCAAAAAATTATCCAGGGAACTTCCACTTCCAGGTATTGTGGCATAATTAGTATTGGACTTGTCCTCAGGCTAAAAATTATTAGAAAATTGGAAAAATATATGAAACAACAGTTATTGGACCTTAGACAAGGGGCAGCCCAGGATGAATAATCTTCAGCAGGAAATGACGTGCTCTACACCTTTGCCCAGGCTTTCTGCCTGATGGCCAAGCAAAGTGCAGGGCACTCAGCACACCAAGGGTACTACGATGGAAGTTTGGGGAAGCTAAAGCAGCTGGAATTTGCTGGGCAGAGTATTAGAGAGAAAGGAACTGTGAAGAGAAATAATTGCTATAGGGGCCCACCCTTGAGTGGCTCGCTGGATGCTAAGCTATAAATGTGTAAAGTAGAACTCAGTGAAGTTGGGCAAAGACAGCTACCAGGGAGATGTACACCAAACAATTCCCAGAGCTCCCACACCATTGGAGGAGTTTTGCCAATAAGGGTGGAAAGAGCTCAATGAATACTCTGGATTTTCCATAGAGACTTCAAAAGGCACTTGCCTTAACAGTAGGGCCAAACTACAGGAAGAATTTTTCTATATCCATCTTAACAGAGCTTAAAAACAAGCCCCCAAAGGTGATATCAACATGACAATGTGAGATGCCCTGGAAAAATCTCCCTTCAGAATCAACTAATGAAAGGACAAATCACATTTGCTTAGAACCCTGGAGTACTATAGAAACTGGAAAAGGATTCAACAAATGCGGAATCAAGGAAAAAGAAAAATCTTTAAGATAAGGTAGAAAATTTCTGTCCTGGACCCCCCAGTCTGTAACCCCTCATTCAGTCCCACAGTTTGGGAGTCACCCAAAGGCAGCATGGCCTAGAAATAGAAAGAAATTTCCTTAACATGATAAAGAGCTTATATGAAAAACTCACAGCTAACATTCTACTTAATGGTGAAAGACTGAAAGCTTTCCTTCCAAGATCTGTAACAAGGTAAGGATGTCCACTGGCACCATTGTTATTCAACATTGTACTGGAAGTTTTAGCCAGGGCAGTTAGGCAAGGAAAAGAAACAAAGGCATCCAAATTGGAAAGGAAGAAGTAAAACCTTCCCTATTTGCAGATGACATGATCCTATATAGAGAAAGTCTTGAAAAATCTACAACAATGCTACTAGAGCTAATGAACAAATTCAGCAATGTGGCAGGGTACAAGATCAACATTCAAAAATTAGCAGTGTTTCTATACACTACCAATGAGTAATCTGCAAAGAAGTAAAAAAAAAAAAAATCTATTTACAATACAACGAAAAGAATCAAAGATCTAGGGATAAATTTAACCAAGGATGTAAAGGACTTATACACAGAAATCTGTAAAGTATTGCCAAAAGAAATCAATAAAGATCTAAATAAATGGAAGGACATTCTGTGTTCATGGAGTGGACATTAGGATGTCATTTCTACCCAAAATGATTTAGAGATTCAACACAATCCCAAGCAAAATTCCAACAGCCTACCATGTAGAAGTGGAAAAGTCAATCATCAAATTTATTTGGAGGGTGAGGTGCCTCAAATAGCCATCTTCCTGAGCTAAAGAATGGCCAAGTTCCATTCTTAGAACTCAAAGCAGGGACTCAAACGCGTGCTGGTGCTCCTATGTTCATAACAGCATCATTCGCAATTGCCAAAAAGTGGGAACAATCCAAGTGTCCATCGAGAGATGAATGGATAAGTAAAATGTGATACATATATACAATGGAGTATTACTCAGCAGTAAAAAGGAATGAAGTTCTGAGACATGCTACAATATGGATGAACCTTGATGATATCATGTGGAGTGAAATAAGCCAGATACAAACAGACAAACAGTGTATGATTTCACTTATATGAAATATCCAGAATAAGCAAATTCGTAAAGAAAGAAAGTAGATTCTTTGGCCATGGGCCAATGGGGAGTTACTGTTTAATGGACACAGAGTTTCTGTCTGGGATGATGAAAAGGTTTTAGTGATGGAAGATAGCGATGGTAGCACAACTTCATAAAAATAAAAGTCACTGAATTTTATACTTAGAAATGGTTAAAATGGGAAATTTTATTACAATATATACAACCACCTCCCCTATCCACACATAAAGAATTTTCCAGAAAGAATATTACATGACCATATGGGTTATCTATTTTTTACCAGAGCATCATATAAGTTTATTTTAGATGTAAATGCAATGTTAAAATTAACATTCATTTGTATATTGGGGAGTCAAGAGACTCCAGTTGATGAAATGAGAAAAGAGGATTAAAATATGGTTGAAAGTTAGGATGGTAACTGTTTTAGTTTGCAAAAGCTGCTGGGATGTGACATAGCAGAGAGGGAACAGCTTTTAAGGAGGGAATTTATTAAGTTGCAAGTTTACAGTTCTAAGGCCATGAAAATGTCCCAATTAAGGCATCAAAGGAAAGATACCTTAACTCCAAAGAAAGGACCAGTGAAGTTCAGGATTTCTCTCTCAGCTGGGATGGCACATGGCAACATCTGCTAGCTTTCTCTCCTCATTTCATCAGGCTTCTTCAATGACTTCCTGGAGGCTCTGTCCATTCTGTTGGCTCTTTCAGTTCTGATGGCTCTAAAGGTTTTTCCAAAATGGTTCCCTCTTAAAGGGCTCCAGTAAGCAACCTGACCTTGAATGGGTGGAGACATATCTCCATGGAAACCATCTAAGCCAAAGTTACCACCCCCAATTAGGTGGGTCACATCTCCATGGAAACAATCAAAAAGATCTGACCCAGCAATATTGAATGAGGATTAAAGGACATGGCTTTTCTGGGGGTACATAATAGCTTCAAACCGGCATAGTAACCAAAAGAAAAATAAAAAACTAATACAATCATCAAAAATTGAGGCATGAAACTGCAGGTGGCGTGTACGTGCGTGCGTGCATGTGTGCGTGCTTTCAAAATAAATGCTTCCCCCAAGCAGGCAATTAGGGGCTGCATTAGGAACGATGAGAACAGACTGTCCTCACTTTTGGGCTCCAGGGAGATGGAATCCACTGGTCCTAGTATCTAGCCCCAGATTTGTGACACGGCTGCTGCTGACTGCTTCCAGGCTTCCTGGTCTTCGTGCCCCCGTTTAATCTCATCCCCTTAGGTGCAGGGCGCACCTCGCGACTTACTTCTCAGGAGCAGAATATGGCAAAAGCGATGGGATTCTACTTATGAAATTAAAGTTACAAAATCTTGCTGGCCTTTCGGGTTCTCTCGCTTCCTGGCCCTGCTGGAGGCCAGCTGGTGCGCTGTGAGAGCTCCCACGGGAAGGGCCACAGGGCAGCGAACTGCGGGACGCCTCCAGCTAACCTCCAGCGAGGGACTAGGGCCCTCAGCCCATCAGCTAGAGGGGACCTGAGTCCTGACAACCCCCACAGAACCGAGACGATAAATGTCTGTCTTTTTAAGTCTCCGAGATGGGAGGGAATCTGTTACACAGCAATAGTGAAGACGATTCCGATGAGGAATTGTGGAATCGCGCAGGTGGGGGGCTCCGGGGAGACCCGGGAACCTGCGCGGCTCCTACCAGGGGGAACAGGCTGCGCCGCGGGACCCGAAGGCGGGACGCGGGGTGGGGTTGGGGGGAGCCCACCCCGGAGGGCGGTGGTCCTCAGCTAGGGGCGGGTGACTCCGCGGGGAAGCTTCCTCCAGGCCTCCTGCATTCCTCCACCCGGGCTAGACAGCCCGCGCCGGGCACGGCGCCTCAGGATGGCTGCAAGCCTCGGGCCAGCGCCCCAAGCCCCAGCGCGGCCGCGTCACCCCGCCCCCAGCTCCAGCCAGGCCGCGCAGCCCGCTGTCCCCACCCCCGGGGCTCCGGCACCCTGCGGCACCCTGCGGTCGCGCAGAGGAGGGGGCACGGGGGGGGAGGGAGCTGCTGGGGGTGGAGCCCGGGCCGCGCCCCGGGTCGGCAGAGCCGCAGTGGGCGGTGGGGAGCTGGGGTGAGGCCAAGAGGAGGTGACCCCGCCCCGCCTGCACGCTCTGCACGCCGGTGGGCCCGTGGGTGTGCAAAGGGGAGAAAGTGCCCGACAGAACGCGCCCCGCCCCCCGGGGGTCAGCCCTGGCCCTGGCCCTGGGCTCGTTGCAGAGCTCAAAGGGAGATGAAAAGCCACGAGGAATGTTCTGGAAACGTTCAGCCTTCTCCCTTCTTATCCACCCAAACCAGTGCCTCAAGAGCCCCGTACCCAATAGCAGCGGCTCTCCAAGTGTGGGCGGCAGCATCCGCAGCACCAGAAACGCACGTGGTCGCCGGTCCCCACTCCAGATCTACGGGGCTAGGAACTCTGCAGCGGGAGTCCCCGCCCCCCACCTGGGGTCTCAGGGGCTCTCCAGGCCATGGCGGGGCGCCCCGAGGAGTGAGGTGCTTCCCGCCAGCCCGCACGCGGGGCACACCCAGCGGGCCCTCGCTCGCCCCCAGCATGTGAATCTCGTAGAGCCGCGTTTCTAACTCAGAACCACGAGCCCCGCGGGCCTCGTTAGCGTTTCAGCAGCTACCGGCAAGTCCGGGCTGGCTGGGCTGCGCGTGGAGGCGGCCAAGAGGCGCGAACCCCGGGCCCGGAACCTTGGCGAGGGATAAACCCGGGAAGCGGATGCTTTTATGCTTTGGATTCTTTCCCTGGCCAGGTTTCCCTAAAGTCCGGCTGAGGAGCCAGCTCTTAACTTTGGGGAGCCACGTGGTGGCACTGGGGAGCTGCGAGCGCGAAACCCCGGGCTTTTGTGAAGCTGTCCGGTCCCAGCTGAGGCTGCAACCCCACCCCCAACCCACCCCCCAGGTTCAGCGGCAGGAGAATGCCGCCCTCCACTGACCGTACGGCTAAGAATTGGTCTCCAGTTCCTAAAACGAATTGGTTCATTTAGTATGAATGACTAAAGATTATTTTACTATGCAGAGTTCACATTTTAATCCGTGCAAAAATGTAAGGCCAGGTGATTGTCTTTACTTGCCACACAGCTAAGAAGTAAAACACTTGTGTTGGTGAAAATATTCTCACCCAACCAGGAAAACATCAAACACAGGAGCTTTAGGACCATTAAAACTGCTTCTGTTTTCCATTCTTCCTGAGCCTTTGGATTCACTTCAATCAAAGTAGGGGCATTGTTCAATAAAGGAAAACTGTTCTCTTTTTTTTTTCTTTGAATGTGTTCCTTTTGAAAACAATTGAGTTTTCTTATGATCTTAAGGAAAGATCATAAGCTTTTCTCAACAGCTTTTGCGAGCTGTTAAGCCATGTATGTCATGGGGCTTCTGTGCTCGTGTCTGTCCCTTGTAGCTGTTAACTTCAGAGCTTCTCCTCCTGCCTCCCCCCGGCCCCATGCAGCAGTGTAATCACAACCTGGGCGTCCTCTGAGCGTCTGATTCGCCCCATCGTGCAGCTGAAGTAAGGTTCCTTGCCTCCCATATTCAGAAAGTGGTGTGGCTGGAATTGTGGACCCCAGTGTGGACGTCTTCTGGGTCTTGGCTCGCATTCTGGTGGGTGTGGACCCACTGTAATAAAATCTCTTCAAGGTGTCACTTAAGTTGAGGTGTGGCCCCACTGCATCGGGCGGGGCTCTAATCTGGATTCCTGGAGTCCTTTATAGGCGGAGTGAAAGTCAGGCGGAGAGAAGCCCCAGGGAACAGCCGAAGCCGGGAGTCAAGGGAACCCGGAAGAGAAAGGAGAACTCCCTGCGGCCATGTGCACTGCCATGTGAAGGAAAGCCAAGGAGCCCCAAAGATGGCCATCCAGCCAGAAGATACTGATGCGGGAGGAAGCCAGCCTTCTAGCCTCTGAAACAATGAGTCATAAATTCCTTTTTTTTAAAGCCAACCCATTGTAGTTGTTTTAGCAGCTGGGAAACTAAAACTGATATTTCAGTTATTGTAATAATAATGAATAAAGTATCTCATAAATAAGGATGTCTGTGTGATTGTGAAAACCTTGTGTCTGATGCTCCTTTTATCAACCTTGTCAACAGACGAGTAGAACATATGGAATAAAAATAAATAATAGCGGGAATAAATGTTAAAATAAATTTAGTTTGAAATGCTAGTGATCAATGAAAGGGAGGGGTAAGGGGTATGGTATGTATAAATTTCTTTTCTGTTTTCATTTTATTTCTTTTTCTGAATAGATGTAAATGTCCCAAGAAATGATTATGATGATGAATATGCTACTATGTGATGATATTGTGAATTACTTATTATATATGTGGAATGGAATGATCAAAATAGGAATGTTTGCATTTGCTTTGTGTTTCTTGATATTTAAAAAAATAAAAATAAATTTTAAAAAATCTCATAAATAAGGATGAGGAATTAAAATGCCTTTACTGTGATGTAAATTGTTCTGGAATAGGGAAAAATCTATAGGAATCTTTTCTCCTGAAAAAAATGATTCAGATAATTTGGAACACTGCAGGTCAGGTTATCAGACACCAGGGGGCATGAGAGACTTTTTTTCCCCCTCTTTGTCAACCAATCGCTTGGTTTATGAGGACAGAGCACGTTTACTGCCAGTGTTATGGTTGCAGCTCTTCCACCTATGAGACCTGTATTTGTTTTATCATAGTTCATTGTGAGTCTTGCTTTTTTCCACAAACTGTGTGAAAATGTAATTGGCTATGTATTACCCAAAAACATACAACACACATAAACACACACAGCCTCTGTGCCAACAGAATAGTCTGTTTCACATAACCGACCCCCAAAGCAGCCTCCCAGCCCCATGTGCATTCCCTCCTGTGGCAAGCAGCACCTTTCCACTTCATAATATTAGGATGCATTCAAAAGGGGCTTTGAGATCAGTAGTATTCATTTTTGAACCCACATATACCCTTTAAATAAAAAAATACATATTTCTGGCCCTTAATGATATTGGGAATTTCGAAAGAAAGATGTGGATGGTTGATTTGTCTCGTTTTCCAGATAGTTAGTGATCCCATGACAGTGATTACTGCCTGCCCCCCTGGATCCTGCTTTGGCTGGGGAAGCATCGGCTGTGGTCTTGGAAACAAATAGGGCCTATCCTGTAACTAACAGGACAAATGACAAATGTTCTGTCTGCTTTGTCTCACTAGTGCAAGTATCTTCAGACTCCTGATAGAGTTATCTTCCAAATATATAATCTTGACAAACTCTGCTAGAGACCACTGTCCCTGCCACCTGGCTGTCTGCAGAATAGATCCCACAGCTGGCTCTCCTCCCTTCCCACTCTCAGTCACCTGCACTTCTCACAGCCATGAGGTCATCTCATGGTCCCTGTGGCTCAGCCTCGGTTTCCCCTGCAGAGGTGCCTCCTCGTGATGGAAATGCCCTCTTCCTCTTCTTCACCCAATGTAGACATCTCCTCTTCAGTAAAATACGCTTCTTCAACCCTTGCCTCTGGACAGTTGAACTCCATTCATTTTCAAATTATTTATTTATAATGTGTCTCCTCCCGTACACTATCTTGATTTTTTTTTTAATTTTATATTTCTGGGGTTAGGCACAATATCTGCCATGTAGAATTTGCTGAATAAATGTTGGCTGAATAAATAAAATCATGCTGGATTTATGGAATGGTCAACTTTTCTCCTTATCCCAGGCATCCTCAGGCAGCAAATGACTCCTAAGTTTTAACTGGGCCTTTAAAACTCAGTCTTCTGGGAAGCAGTGAACTTGGGGGAAAAGTCTAGATCTGAGCCATTGTTAGACCCCATCATGTGTATTCTATGAGGCCCTTTTGATTTCCACCGCGTATTTCCTGGGATACACTTATGTGGGCATTTCATCCAGAAGAGGCCTTCAAGAAGGAGCACACCTCCCTAGGAACTATGCTGGCTAAATTGATAGTCTTTTTCAGCCTACAATTCCACAATCTCCGAAACCCCTAAAAAAAATAAATTTCTTGATGCCAATTTCAGAAGTAGCTTTTTAACAATTAACTGACATTTAGAATATTCCATCAAAACTTGTAATATAGGAAGTAAAATTATACCTCATTTCCCCCCCCACATTTCTTCCTCTGTGCCATTCCCCAACTTAAAGAAAAAATGTATATCATTTTTCCTGCACATAATAACAACCCTTTCTTTCTCATACACTCTTTTTTTTCCTTCCATTTTAAAAACAGCTGCCAGGAGAGAGTCTTCAGGGACTTTAGGACCACTAATCAATTTCACAGCTGGAAGCAAAGCACTTTTGCTTGGAAATATTTTTCACATGACATACAAGGTGCTTTGACTTCGTTAGGGCGGTGGAAGGCTAAGCTTGAGAAGTAGGGAAGCTGCTGACCCGCCACTGAAGCCTGAAGAAAGTGAGGAGGCCACAGGCGGGCAGAACCCATTTTTTTTAGCCACCTTTCCCTCCCTTGGCTTTCTTTTCCCAGCCTACTTTTCACTGTGAAACTGAGCCAGGGAACAAGGAATCTCCAGCTTCTCCGGGAGCCTCAGGGAGTTGAGAGCTGGGAAGGTAAGGGCTGCCTGGCTCCACCTCTCCAAACTAAAAGCAAGCCCCAAACTTAAAATATATAACAATAAAAATTCCTTCCTTTGAATGGTACTTTTCTCCTACCCACTGGTTCTGAATCTTTAGCAGCATCGGAATCACACAAAGCGTTTGTTAAAACACAGATTGCTGGGCTCTGAGACAGCAGCTCTCATTCAGAAGGTCTGGGGTTAAATCTGAGAATTTGCAGTTCTAGTAAGTTTCCAGATAATTCTGGTTCTGCGGATCCTGAAACCACCTTGAGAACCACAGCTCTTAACCAGCCAATCAATTCGTTGTCTTTCACTTACACATTTACTCAGTTTTTTCCTTTATGTCACTTACAGACCTGCAACTTCATTTCCAATGCCTCCCAATTTTTCTCTAACATGAGAGCAGTAGACTAAGGCCCATATGTTCAAATCATTTGCTTACCTAATTTTATAGTAAATGTGTCAGGAGTAAACAGGAAGGACTGTGATGTAAAATGAGAATTCTAAGAGATTTCCTTTCTTTGCACTGCTAAATGTATTTCACTGGTCTATGTTTCATTAATTCATTAAGCATTTATTAGTATCTGTGTGCCAGTATGTGATGGAGATACAATATTTCCTGCTCTCTATGCTCTCTTTTCCCAGATAATCAAGTAACTTTTAATACACAGGTATCAGTTTTCAAATAGAAGCAACGTTCTCCACTTCCTTCCTAGAAAAAATCACCCATCATGCCACAGAGGGACAGCTCGCAAAGTTCAACACAACAACAACAACAAAACTCCATTCTTGGGCGGCTGCCGTGGCTCAGTAGGCAGAGCTCCGACCTGCCGTGCTGGAGGTCTGGAGTTCGATCCCTGGTGCCTCCTGCCTATATGCAAATTTAAAAAACAAACAAACAAAAAACTCCATTCTTGCTGAAGCTCCTACAAGAGGATGTGTTATGGATGCTATGTGGCTTGGTTCTGGAATCAGAGGATCTGGTTTTGGGACCCGGGAAAGCTGCCAAACCCTCCCGGACCTCAGTAGTGTGTGTGTGTGTGTGTATGTTTTGTTTTTTGTTTTTTGTTTTTTTTTGCATGGGCAGGCACCGGGAAATGAACCCAGGTCTCCAGCATAGCAGGCGAGAACTCTGCCATTAATGCTGTATGACTATCAAGTATGAAAGTTCGGTGGCATACAATAGTTAACGCTCACTTTTCACCAGTCTATAGTTCAGCTGCGTGGTTCCACTGATCTGGGCTGGACCTGGAGGAGCTCAGCTGGGCCCCACTGGTGCCTGCCTGCTTGTGTGGCTGCCATCAGATGGCAGGTCAGCTGGTGCTGGCTGGTCTTGGGTGGCTGCAGCTCACACAACTCGTCTCTGCTCCACATGGTCTCTCATGCTCCAGGAGATTAACTGAGCTTGTTCGCATGGCATGGCAGGATTCCTAGGGGGAGAGCAGAAGCATGCAAGGCCCCTTGAGAATTAGGCTCAGAATGGGCATGTTGCTCACTTCTCCCGTGTGCTATTGGTTAAGGCAAATCTCAAAAGTTCTCCAATTCAAAGAAATCTGGGAAAGAGACTCCATCTCTTGATGGGAAGAACTTCAAAAACACATTGCAAAGGTTATGCATACATGGAGTCCTAGAGAATTAGATTGCCATTTTGGCAGTCAACCTAACACATGAATACACTTTTATTATTTGAGTTTGATCAGTCACATTTTATAAATTTGACCTTATAGAGAACAATAATTTCTCCACTGTCAGCTGCTGAGTGTCTCCTCTGGTAGCTACTTCCGTACATATTTATAATACCAACTAAAGCCTCCTTTCAGGTATGATTGGTAGAGAAGCAGGGTATTTGAGAAGCTCGCTTCTCAATTGAATGTTTATTTTTAAATAAATGTACTACTTTTCTTCCTTCCAAAGACGATTTATCATGGGTGTTTTGTAAAATGATTTTGGCGTTTTTCCTGCTTGTGAAATTTTAAATGGCAAGGTTAACATGCTGCTTTTAGAGCATCCATTCAAGATTTGAAGAATCTCTAAGTAATATTTTTCCATAAGAGGATCATGCTTAAATGGGATTTGAAAACCAACAGAAAAATACAGTTCTTAAATATTATTTTGTTTGATATTAAGAATGGTGTTACACCAAAGAAATTCTATAAAGACTAGAATTATGATGAAATCTATTAATCTTTATTATTTTGCCTTGTATAAGCATTTATATTTGCATGAACATCTGTTGACGGAAAAGATGATACAGTATACATCCTAAATCAAACATGCTTTCTTTTACATAAAATTAGCTTTCACCCTCACTGCACAAATAATGATTTACATAAAAGATATCCTATATTAAATATAGATTTGTATTTCCACTGACTGATAGAATTCCAACCTCTAAACACATTTAAGATTTTCACTCCAAGTTTTGTTTAGAATCTTTACATATATTTAAAAGGAATTTTCTATTTCAATATTAACAAATCTGGATGCCACACTATGTTTGTATTAGTGATGTGGTTTTAATGATTAAAAATGATGCTAATCTATGCAAGCAGTTGACTTGATCAAACACAAGTTCGGAAATGTTGAAGCACCTTCTAGAATTGAAGCTGCAGGCAAATGGCAGATTTTCGGAACACTGAGAGAAAAGCTGAACTCTGGGCTCCTCTATAATCCCAGTTGAATTTTAGAGAATAAATGAGGCAATATATGTAGAGAATGTACAGCGTATCGTTAGCCTTCAATAAGTGGAAGATATTATTTTTCACTATTTCTGCTGTTGGTCAGTATTTGTTATATAACACTGCATAGAATTTTGACCCCTAATGAAATTTATCAGCCTCCCGAGTCAAAGTAGAGATGAGGTTGAGGACAGGGAATGTCTCTGCAAGAAAGGATCCTGGTCCCTCAGAGATATAAATTTAATGTCATATAGAAGGTGGTCTCCATGCCTGGTCGCCTCAATTTACCATCGCCTCCATGCTTCATTCCGTTGGGACTCTCAGTTTCATGGTATCAAGACAAGTAATTCACCTACTTTGAGGGTGTGTTGTAGATGTGATTAAACTTAGAACAGCACCCTAAAGTGGATGGAATCTGGAGAATTATTCATGATCATGTTAAAAGCCAAAAAAATTATTGATTTTGGATGTAACACATAAACTTATCACAGGTCCTTCTGGGTCTAGAATGTTAGAATTCTAAATGGATAGTTATTTCCTCAGATTGGATTTCAGGAGCAAACGCAAAATATTTCTAAACAGAAATACCCAATTTTGGCAGCTGAGAAGCTTCTAGTTCCTAGATATTTTACTATTGTGTAGGATAATAATGTTAGTACTTTAATATTTGAAGTTCAGATTAAAGCTTAAATAGCCTGGCTGCATGTGTTAAATGGCAAATAAATTTGTTGCTCTTTCTTCATTTATTAAAATTCAACAAGAAACTGTGCAAAGTCTGTGGATGATGCACAGACACAATGGACTCAGTTCTTTCCTTCAAGGGGCCTACATCTTAGGGATGGAAATTCGGAGAAAGGTCACCTAAAGTTTAAAGTAAAATCACCACGATCCGATGTTTGCTTGGAACCCCAGTCCCCAGCTCCTTTTTCTCCCCTACCCCCATCATTAGGCTATAATACTTTGACCTACAGTATTCTTGAAATGGGCTTCTCAGATTGACATGCCAGGTAAGCACAAGATGTCATTTCAGCTTGGTGGTCATCTTCTTTTTGATCTTATAAATTGTTTTTTTTCCCCCCATGGACTTAGTACAGTTTACTGGTATAATGTGAATGACTCTTGTTTAAAGCTAGTTCTCGGGAGACTACATTATGTAATTGATTGTAAGAATTGATGTGTTCAACTTAATCTTTCCACAGCCACTTTTCCGCCAGAAGATGGAGTGCAAGAGCCAAAACCAAGGAAATTTTGGAAGTTTATGGCTTTTGTTTATTTTTCTCTGTATTCAAAGGTCTGGAATTTTCCTCTTCAATTTAGCATATGGTGCCCAAAATTCAGCATCATAATATGTGTAAAGTTAGCCAAGCTGTTCCGAGTGGACTACTTAAGTAATGTGTTTTAACAAGCACATGATTTAGATTCAATAATTTGTTGAAAACAGGGAAAAAGCATAAATCAAGGACTAGCACAGGAGAATGGTTCTTGGTTCTGCTCTACCACACAATGTACACTAAGTAACATTAGTGCTCTTGTCTACGTGTCTCTATGTGACAGTCCCAAATCAAAAGGAGGAGGGTTAATTCATTTTTATGAGTCATCGTGTGGACATAAAACAGATTGCTCACAATGTTAACGGTTTGCGGAGCTGGTAAAGGAGTGTATGAGAGTTCTTTGTGTGATTTGTATTCTTGCAAGTTTTTCTCCAAGCTTGAAGTCATTTGAAAGTAAAAAGTAAAATCAAATAAAAAGCAGATTTCTTGGTTTATTTTAGTCAATCAGACACGGCATGATTTGATTAATTGGTACAAGCTAGAGCCCTTACCCAAAACAAAATAAAACAAAAAACAGTTAAACGGTGGAGTTTGCAGAGATCTTTAAAGACAATCCAAAAATTAAACACAGTGAGTATTAATTAAGGGAGGATGAAGATTTGAAACCAGTGCCACTATCCAAAGAATCTTGCATTCTGCACAGTGAGCCGGAGCCATGACAGGCAATGTCAAAATATTTCCATAGCAAGGCAGCGTTCACTTACCATTAGACATGGCAAGGCTGAGGGGAATCTTTTTTTGGTCTTCTCTGCTCGTCTTTTAGAAGGACCCCTCAGCCACTGAAATACCGTCCTGTGGCATAATATTCTAGCACCAGAGCTCAACAATCAGAGATGTGTGTTTTGTTTTCCGTATTTGGGAGGCTAAATCGATTGCACACTCTGATTTTAAAGTAAACCAAGCCCTGATCTTCAACTTTGCCTCCAAGACTGCCCAAATAGAACTCACCTTAAGGAATAAAACAGCAGTGAGCGCTGTGCCTTGGGACTGGTTACCCATTTTACATTACGTGGAATAGGGCTTAATTCTTCTCTTCCTATCAAGTGACATATGGATTACATTTTCTCCAAAATTAGTATGAGTTTAGCAGCTCCATACAGGTTTCTGGAAATGTATGAATGAGTTCAGAAGGAAGTGTTGTGGTTTTTCTGTGTTTTGTTTTGGGTCTTGTTTTTTTTTTGGTTTTCTTAACACCTATCACCCATTCTCGAATATGGGGATATTGGAGTTTCGAGGTTCATCTGAAATAGTACTGCACAAGTTGGAAATTTAACTGAAGGAGCTCAGTTCGCCTCTTCTGTGGTTTCTGCACTCAGTGTCATGACCACTGCATTCAATTCAGTTGGCAAGATTTCTCCAAGTGCAGTAGAGATATTGGTTTTATTGCACTCCATAAATAAGATCATTTATTGGCCCCGACATATTTATGTTTCCATTCAGTGGTTACTTAAACTGTCCAATTTGCTTGACCCAGTCTATAAATGTAAATTACCTACATCTCAAACTGACTCCGGATGGCTTTTGAGCGTGCCTGAGTTGGAATTATATTACTTCTACAGATCAGAGCAGGGGTAAAGGGAGCCCTCGAGCTGCAAACGTTCACTCTTCTTCCCACTCCTGAAAGTACAAAGCATGCATTTTGTTCCAAAACTTTAATTAAAAGACTCATTGGAGGGGGTGTAAGGGTAATTCAGTGGTAGAATTCTTGCCTGCCATGCGGGAGACCTGGGTTCAATTCCCAAACAAACAAAACAAAGAAAACCAACAACAACAAAAAGCAAACAAACAAAATTCAACAAATGGTGCTGCAATAATTGGCTACTCGCATGAAAGAAGAATAAAAGGTGACCCTGCCATACAGCATACAAAAAAAAAGACTCATTGGAAGTGGTTACCCGGTATGTCAATACAGGCAACAATACAAATTTCATTTGCTAGATGGCAAACAAACAACTTTTTTTTGCTTGTTTTCATTGTTTCAAGCCTAAAATTTTCACTTCAGGTAGTAAGACTCAAGAAATACTAGTAAGGAATCGCAAGACTTGACCTAATCCTGGCTCTGTTTACCAGCACAGTTATCCTACGCCTGCCCTCCGCCCAAGGCTGACAGTTATTTAACAAGCTTTTATGGAAAATAGGGTTTGAGTGATTTCATAATCTTTCTGTTCATCTGCTTTCTTACTTCATCGTTTAACCTGATCAGATAGTATTCTTTAAATATCTCTTTCTGTCATTTAAATCTGCTTCTTCTGGTTTGCCCTCATCAGTACTGGATGGTAGTGGCTAACGGTCCTTCTAAAATACCCCTGCAAACCACATTGCCAACCACAGCTTTGAAGCAGCTGCCCCCACCTACTTTTCTTAAGGCATAATAAATCATCACTCTACACCTTTCTATTCTTTTGTTTTCCATTTTTCTAGTATTTTCTTCTGGGCCTCATATCTCCAAAACAAAATGACCCACTCCTAGAAATAAATGAAAATTATTTGCACCTTAAAAAAAATCAAACCATTGTGTCCCAAAAAGGAATTCGGTAATAGAAATAAAGAAGGCTGGCAATTTGTGTATATATTTTTTTCCCTGAGAAGACATCTCATTTCATTTGTGTCATATTAGAAACCAGCTCAATGAAAATAAAAGCCAGAAAAGAATACTCCATTAAAAGTATTGGGATGACATTCTGTATAGGCTGTAGATTTTTTTTTAGTTTATTAAGAAATTTTTGACAAATAGATGAATTTAAATAGTTTTTAGCCTACTTACTAACATAGTTCTTAGAAGACATGCTATAATGATATCAAAGAATTGAGCACAATGTTTAGCTCAAACCAAATGCTCAGTAAATAGTAGTTAATAGCTGATTGAGCTTCACTCTGATACCTATTCAGGCATATTTTATAACATAATAATATAAAAAAAGTATCTAACCTTCCTTCTAAGTAGGGAATGAAGGCTAGGCAGTTGGAGACTTTCCAGGTAAACTGTTACAATACATAAGACTTTACAATGTGGAGGGAGAAGTGGCTTGGACTCTGTAAGGTTGCAAAATAGTCTGAAATACTTAACAAGTCTTAAGGTGTTATTGGAATGCTGACATTTTCAGAACGTGGAACTCATTATAAATTTTCTGCTCATTTGAATACTACACAATACATAACATTCTCCCTTTTTTCTTTCAGTGGAGACATTTTAAGGAAATGCAGATGCGAGGTGCTATTCGCAGACTCTTAAAACAAATAGGAAATTTAATTCAATTGATTCCTGAGAGATTGACCCCTTGCAAAAGCCAAAGAAAATCTTTTCCTAATCCAAAAGGTACAAAAAAGGTTGAAACCATGAAACAGGGGCGGGCTTGATTTGGACAGGGATAATTGCAGTAACTCGAAGGCTGTGCTGTGAAGTCCATCATTCTGTTTTTGCTAAATAAGCAGCACAGTGGTTCTTTCATTTACTGTTTTCTTTATCTTTAACCAGGAGACTGGTGAGGCAGCTTTGATGAAGGAAATTCCTATTTACAGCCAATCTAAATGCCCATGATAAATGAGACTTTTTTCCCTACATTGTCCTATAGAACAATGATCTTCAAGAGAAATCCCAAAGAACCTATAATCCAATAGTGCCTTCTGAATTATGTAATAAAAAATAGGGAATTATATTCAAGTAATCTGATTTCTCAGCCTAAAGGTAAAACAATGTATTTTCATAGTACATATTGATGTTGGTCATTTCTCCACCTCCTCCCTCTCTATCCCACCCCGAATTCTTCTCACTTCCAGGAATCCCCTCGGATGTCCTCAGGTGCTTCTCAAACTCATCCTCCTGATGACCAGAGGCTGGCACGGTCTCCCTGTCTCTGTCTCTCGCTCTCAGTGCTGAGAGCAGATGCCCCAAAGATATGGGGGTGAGCTGGAGGTGCTGGCGATGCCACTGCCTGCTGGAGGAGCCTCAGGGCAGCTCAGAACCCAAATGGACGTCCCCAGTGGCAGCACCAAGGGAGCCTCCTCTGCCCCCGAGGATGCTGGGCCCCCATTCAGTTGATGATTACATTTCGATTGCACATGGTGATATCCAGGAAACTGCTGGTTTCCTCTTCACAACCTCTTTAATCACAAACTCCTCTCAACTTAATCCTCAACTATACATCTGTGGGGCAAGACCGTGGGAGACTCTGAGGGAATGGCATTGTCCAGTCCTAGGAATCCCATTCTCTCCAAACCTTCTGTCCAAAGAATTTTTCCTACTCTCCTCCAGGCCTTTTATAGCCAAGCTCCCGTACTCAGAATGGCTTCAGTATTTAGGTACGTTTATTGATTTCAAATATCTTCAAATTAAGAATTCCATTCAATATGAATCAAGTATTTTTGTGTTGGCATATAGTACATGCTCATTAAATATTTATTGAATACATAGACTGAGCCTACCAGGTCAAGCATTGTAGGGACTTTTAAGATGAGCAAGCCTTGGTTCTGCCTTCACAAAACTGATGATAATCTAGAAGGGGAGGGAGGCAAAGAGATGAAGGGAATCATAAGTCAAGTCATATCAATTGGCACGTGCATAACATGCCATAGGGGCGGGACTGAATTTGCACACTGCAAGAGTCAGGTGTAGCAGCTTACGTGCCCTTCTCCAACCACTTTGAATCAGCCCAAATGCACCAGATCTTTATTCTACTCTAGGTCAGGGTTTCTCTGACTTTCTAGTGCAAGGTCCCTGTTGCATCCAGTCATCCCTCCATGGTCCGTAGATAAGCTCTGGCCCCAGCTGACTCCCGTTTTAGGACCCAAGGTAAAGTAGAATCTCATGGGCCTGTCTCACGGGAATCCTGGTGTTAGGGGGTCTGGGAGTGGGGGGAGAGAGGGTTTGCAACAATTTGGGGTGGGGGCTTGGAATTATGCTCAGAGGTATCTGACTGTCCCAGAATTCCTTAACTGATTCTCTCTCCATACCATTCATGGTTAAAGAACAGAGAGGCCCTCTGAAATTGATGAATCTGTCTCCAGACCTTTTTGTGAGGCCAAGGACAGATAACTGGCTTCACAGCTGCAGGCTTTTTGATGTCACTTGTTGACTCTACTTATGCCACCCTTTTAGACATACAGGCATTCTTGGAAGAAGCCAGTGATGGCTTTCAATTCCATACATCCAAAAAGACAACATAACAATAGTAGACCTCAAACTCACCATAAAAAAAGCTTTGGTAAAAAAAAATCAGGACGAAAAGAGAAGAGTATGTCAAATGTTGAAAGGTAAAGATAGATGAGAAGAGAAAAGAATTTAAAATATGGACAATTAATTTTCCAAAAGTCAGCATGTTAATTATGAGAAAAAGAAAGAAAGAGGATGGAAGATGAAAAAAAAAAAAAAGAACAGCACCAAGAAATATTTTTTTTCAAACTTTTATGACCATTTTTCTTTTTTTTTCTTTTTTATGACCACTTTTATTTTCAGAATGAGGTTAGGTAACCACAAGAAAAAATTAAAAGAAATGTAAATTATCATATTTGTTTGGGTTTTGAGGGCTCATTTGTCAACACAAACGCTTTAACTTAAAAGAACTTCTGGGAAACCAAATGTGAATTTGCAGTACTGTTATTTATGAAAGAGAAGGGGGAAAAATGTAGAGACCTAGTGAAAGCTGTTCTTTCTAAACAGCCTGCTGACTGGTGTGCAGATGCTAAGAACCTTCTGCTCTTGCTGAAACTTGCAGAAAAACACTGTAGCTCTTGCAACTTTTAGAAATTCCAGCCAAATGAAATATGATTACTTCCATATGATTTATATCAATTTCAGTTAGCAAAGTTATAAGTAATCATTTCTTTAGTTATATGACTTGCTACTTGTACCACTGATGATCTGTCAGAAGTTTGTTTTTAAATGATTGTATTTTATTCATATTTATATATGGGCACATACTGAAAGGTAAAATAACCTGAAAATATACTTTCGCAGTTAATGTCTATAGAATTCAACTTTTTAAAAGAGAGGGGGCACTCTTTCGTATGTGTTTAAATGTATTTTGGCAGACTGCCTGACATTTAGTTTTGATTATAATAAATTATTATTGCTACTGCCTATATGTTATGATTCCGAGTTACAGCCTCTCAGAAGAGACTAGTAAAATGGTTTGACCTGTCCATTAAGGAGGTTAGGGAATTTCTTTTTTATTTCCTATGGAAGGAACAGGAAAATTTTAGTGTCTCCCAGGCACACCTCCTATAGAGAAATCCACTAAGTCCTTGTTGACTTATTTCATAAAACATACTAAATATACAAAGAAACATCAAAATATAAGACAGAGGGACAAAGGATCTTTGAGCACTGGAGCAATCAACCACCTCATAAAGTAAATGCAAAATAGATCTCTTTCAAGATAGGAGCAACTCCATAAATCTATTTTAACTTTTAAGGAATAAAGGGATAACAGTCTGAAAGAAGGTGGATTTGCTCAAAGTGCCACATTTCCAACTTAACCAGCTGTTGCTTCAATTATGGACTATTTGGGAAATACTTATTTTGTGTAAACTGTGGCCCTGTCAGGTCACCTAACCAATTCCAGTGTGAAAACTTTCAACAATGTCTTTCTTCATAAATAAACTCTGACAAATGATGGGTGTTTTGGAGAAGAGGAAGGATCTAGTATTCGTACTCTCTGAAGTGAGTAAAATTCTTCTGCATCAATTTTTTTCCAAAGCAAAACAATATAAAGTATTAGCCCTTTGAATATCAGCCAAATCAATCCATGCTGCCATACAAATATATATATATATATATATATATATATATATATATATATATATATATATATATATATATATATGACACCATCTGGTGAGAGTTTGCAGCATTTGCTGTGGGGCAGTGGGCTTTGGAATCAGGTAGAACTGGGCTCAGTGCAGGCCAATGGACACTTTCTATCTGGATGCATTGGTCAAGTTAACCTCATCAATAAAATGAGGTAGTAATCAGCCGCCTTCATAGGGTCACAAGGAGGATGGTTGGAACAAAGCATGTAAAACTTGTAGCACAGTGTCTGGCACAGAGTAAGCCCTCAACATTAGCTAATCAGATCGTCTAAAAATGTGACTCCACCTGATAACCTCATTCTTCCCCTGGCTGCTTCTGGTCTAATTTTAAATGCTATTCCTCTGATGATTTTTCTAACTCCTTCTCCACACTATCCCCAGGTTATGGGCTTAAAATTGGCCCTCTACATCACCTATATGATAGGTTTTATCATATTTGATAAATAGATTTTATCAAATGATAGAATCTATCAAATGATGATAGATTTTTATCATATTTGAATTATCATTGCTTAGTCAATTCCTTGTTGTTCTAACCAGTTTCTGTGTTTTATGTTCGAAACTTTAGGCATAAAGTTGGGAAGAAATGGCAACCTGTCTGGCTTCTCAGTGAATCTCCAGTGCCTAACTCAGCACTGTGCATTATAAACAGTTAGCACATATTTGTTGAATGAATAACTCATGGATATTGAAGTTTGTTAACTTATTGGGTTAAGGAAAGTTGGTGATTAGTGTGTTTAAACTGCGAAATTTGATGTGGCTAAAAATAACCCTCAAAATGCAAGGAAATAAGATGCAATACCAGAGTTAGGTTTAGCGAACAGAAGAGCCTTGATTGAGGGCCGGGGCAGGGGTGGAGAACAGGGTGTCTTCTTTAATTTGACTTTGTTGAGGTAAACAGAAGAATATCAACATGGCTGAGTCTCTCCATTAACCAGGCACCCACAAGTGCCCAATGGCTGTCGTCCCCAGTAGACTTTGTCTCTGCCTTAAAGAATGTTGTCATAACAAAGGTCCTCAGGAAGTTGAAAATAGTATTACTACACATGACCCGGCAATCCCATATGGTGGTATACGGGCCCCAAAGAATTGAAAACAGGGACTGCAACAGATATTTGCACACCAATGTTCATAGCAGCACTATTCACAACAACCAAAAGGTGGCAGCAACCCAACTGTCTGTGCACAGATGAATGGCTGAACAAAACGTGGTACATACTCGCGATGGAGAATTATTCAGCTGTAAAAAGGAATGAAGGCCTGATGTATGCTACAACCTGAGCTGGAACACACCATGTGGAAGGAAAGAAGCTAGACAGAAAAAGACAAATATTGTATGATTTCATTTACAGGAAATATCTAGAAGCAGTACATTTCACAAAGACAGACAGATAGTAGATATGGGTTGGGGGAGGAGTTACTGCCTAAAGGGTGCAGAATTTCTGTTTGAAGTCATGAAAGAGTTGGGTGATGAATATTGATAATGGTGGCGCCATATTGTGAATATAAGTAATATTATTGTGCTGTATACTTAAAAAGTTAAAATGGGCAATTTTGAGTGGTATATACATTTCTACAATAAAACGTGTTTTTTTTAAAAAACGGCCTTGTGCTCTTTGGCCTGGCATTTGGGAGGAACCTTGGCAGTCATCAAATCCCATCCTTTATAGTATAGATGAAGAGACTGGGGTCAGAGAAGGGCAGTGATTCTTTTCTAGGGGGTTTGGGTCTAGAATTCAGGGCTCCTGACTTCCTCACTGGTGTTTGAAAGGGCACAGGTTCCTTTAAAAATAATCTCTGCTGCTTTAATAGCATCAACACCTGTTGTTTCAGCTTCCTCAGGAGAGAGGCTATTAATTTCTCCCTCATCAAAGCTGAATTTCTGGTCCGTCTGAATCTTGTTTTCCTCCTGACTGCAGCTGTCTATACCACTGAAGCCAAATGTTGAACTGAGGCACCTTCTTGCTGGAATCCTATAAATCGCCACACCGAACAAAAAAAAGGCGGGCGGGGGTGAGGCGTGGGGAGGACACAAATCATCCCCCTTGTAATATCTTTGCTGAACTCTCTTCATTTCCCCTAGTCATCGAAGCCTGAACGAGGCGTAGCACCAGGAGTGTGAAAACTGCCCAAGACATCTGATTTCCTTCTCGGCTGGGCGCGTGACCAGCTGTGGTCTGGACAGCAGCTGCTGCAAACCGAGGGAAGACAGTTCATCTAAGTCGCAACTTCATTATCTGTGCAATGGAAAGAAACGACAATCCCGCCTTGGAAAGTTTTGAGAATCAAACCGAATTCTGAACGTCAAATTCTTCCATCAGCAACATTAGTTCATTATTACTGTTATCGTGGCAGCAAAGCCTGGGACCTTGAAGTTGATTTTTTGCGCCCGCGCCTATTCCAGGCGCAGCCACAGCCCGGGGCCGCGCGCTCCTTTCCCCGGTGGCCTCCGCGGACTCCAGGCAGCTTCGGGCTTCCCGGGGAGGGGGCGGCCGGCAGGCACGCACGCATGCGCGCCGGGGGCGGGGGCGGGGGCGCCCGCCGCCTATATTAAGAGCGCGGTGGCGGCGGCAGCGGCGGGGAGCCGAGCCGGGGCTGGCCGGGAGCCGAGCCGGGGCTGGCCAGGCGCCGGGCGCCGAGATGCGGGCGGCGCTGCGCTGACTTTCTCCCGCTGCCCGGGCCACTGAAACTCCCGTGGGAGGCTCCCGCCGCGCGCAGCTCCCCGAGGGCCAGGAGCGAGGAGCGAGGAGCCGAGGCCGAGCCGGACGCAGGATCCGGAGACGACGAGGGGAGCCCGGGGCGAGCGGCCGCGTCTGGACGCGCGCCCAGCGGCAGCCGCCTCCGGCAGGGCGGGGAGCGGAGCCCCGGGTCGGCGCGCGCCGGGAGGCTCCCGGGGCTGCGGCGGGGCGTGCGGCCGGGGCCCTCGCCCGGGTCCTGGGCGCCCCGGGAGCGACGGCGGAGGCTCCCCGCGTAGGGACGTGCCGAGCGGCTGGGATCGGGCTGCCGTGTGTCGCCGAGGGGCCGGCCGCAGCCATGTGGACAAAGTTTGCAGCGTCGGGGGCTGAGCGGGGCCGGCCGCTGCACTTGCTGCCCGGAGCTCTGCGCGCGCTGCCCGCCTCCTTCGCCTCTTCTCTCCTCCTGCGAGGGGAATAAGGTGTCCGGGACCCCGAGGCTCACAGGCTGACGCTGCGACGTGGCTCCGATCCGCAGCCGAGAGGCGTCGGAAGGCGGCGGCAGGCCCTCGGGCGTTGTAACCAGCGATCTTCCAGGCTCAGCGGGCGGCCCCTCTGGGATGCACTCGGAGGGTCCCGTGGGGGGTGACGCCGCCAGGGGCCGCGGGACTCTGCACCCGGAGCTACAGCAGCGCGGGCCGCCTCTCCCAGCCGCCCCCTGCCCGGAGGGCCGGCCCAGCGGGTGAGCGGGAGCATGGCTTAGGCGTGCCCCGCGGCGTGGGCTCGCGGACGTCCGGCAGAGGCGAGTGGGCGCGGCCGCGGCACCCCTGGGCCCGGGAGTCGCCGGAGACAGGACTCGGCGGAGCCCGCTCGCGCCCGCGGGAGCCGCGCAGTCCTCGCCCAGGGCGGTGCCATGTGGGGCGGCCGCCGCTCGGCCGCCGCGCCTTCGGGGAACCGGCGCGCCGCTGCGCTCCTGCGGCTGCTGGTGGCCGCACTGCTGGCGGCGGGCGCGCGGGCCAGCGGCGAGTACTGCCACGGCTGGCTGGACGCGCAGGGCGTCTGGCGCCTCGGCTTCCAGTGCCCCGAGCGCTTCGACGGCGGCGACGCCACCATCTGCTGCGGCAGCTGCGCCCTGCGGTACTGCTGCTCCAGCGCCGAGGCGCGCCTCGACCAGGGCGGCTGCGACAACGACCGCCAGCAGGGCGCCGGCGAGCCGGGACGGACCGACAAAGATGGCCCCGACGGCTCGGCAGGTAGGGCGGGGCGCGAGGCGAGACCCGCGGTTCCTGCCCCAGACGGGACGGACCCGGCAGCCCCGGGTGGGGAAGGAATTAGGGCCGCCGAAATCTCAGCAGGGGATCCCGGGCCAGGAGGTGGAGCCTACATTCTGGCCCGCCCGTTGACTCGTGGGAAGTGGGGCACCGTTCACCATCCTGGGCCTCAGTTTCCCCGTCCGTTAGCTCCACAGACCTAGACGGCAACCACGTCCTCTCTGCAGAGGCCCAGAGACCACAGACCCCTCCTGTGGTCACCGCGTCTCCAGAGGTCTACCTAGTAACAAGGGAGGAAGGTGTTAGGGTCCCCATGGAACACCGAGGACTCGCCTCCTCAGGGACCTCCCGGAGCCCACGTGTCTGACCCCGTGGGCTTCTAACCCTCCTGCAGGTGGGCCAGGCCTGGGGCTTCTGGACAGTTCTTGCCTCGTCAGACTTACGAGGTGTGATGTTAGAACCTTGCTCTTTGTGGCTCTCATTTTTAAATTAAAAAAAAAAAAAAGTGTCTTGGTTTTCAAATTGCCAAAGCCCGATTTGGAGCATAAACAAATCCGTGAAAGACTTTGATGGATCCTACTTCCTCCATTCTTCTGACCCCTTTAGGGTATATAGTGTGCGTGGGGGGGGGGGGGATTTAATTATGGGGTAGGAGTGACCTGTCACTGAGGGGATTGTCTCCTGCATTTTCTGCGGAGGTTTAGCTGGAGGAAGTGGCATCAGCACCCGCTGCCACAGGGTCTGAGCTCCCAGAGCATTTGGTGCTGTGGGACGGAAATGTTTTCAGAGCCTTCTCCTCAGGCCAATAAGAGACAGCTTTTTCAGTGCAGTTCCCTCAGCAGTCAGGCATTTTATTAACGTGCCCCTCCAACTGTCCTGCTGCCTTGACTGAACAGAGGGGAATGGAGAATAATTCCAGAAAAGGTTCCATCTTAAAATGCAAGCTCAGCTTTGCAGCATGTGTGGCCTGGAGACACCAGCCAAAACCACCTGGCTACAATGATACCTCTGTTCAGCCCGCTTGGTCTCTAAAAAGTGGGCATGTCTTTGGGCAAATCAGTAGGTGACAGACGGTCTCCTGATGCCTCCGTGGTTTTGCCTGGGTGCTTTCTTAATTCTACTTCTAACCCTTTTTTTTTCCTAAAAAATTCTGAACCTTACTATTCTTTTCTGCAGTCAGGAAGGACAGACAGCACACCTAATTAAACAGTGTGAGGGTTTGTAGCAGCGCTGCATTCTTTACCACTGGGTAGTTATTCATACTTCCAATTAAAAATCTTGGAAAGATAAGTTATTCACATACACCTCTCCAAAAACAAAACAAAACAAAACAAAAACCTCACTCTGGAAACTTAGACTAGTTTCAGCTAGATTTGACTATAATGTTTGGGGTGTTTTTTCCTGTTTTACTATTATTTGATAACATATTGGGGGCCAGCATCTCAACTGAGAGGTTGAAATATTTATAGCCTGCAATGGGAGGAGCACAGAACCCCACAGTCCGCCTGGAGCAGCGTCCTTAGAGCAGCTCCTCTCCGGGACAGCCAGCTGTGGGGTGAATTCTGTAGCAAGGGTTTCTCCTGACTTAAGGGGCACTGTATATTGTACTTGCTTTGTTCAGCATTGAAATCAAAGGGAATTCTTTAGTTGTCCACCTTTGGTTAAATACTTTTTATTTATAAGACCTTGTTTTTCCATGATTCTATGTGGTTCTGTATTCTAAGAGTGCTGACTCCAGGAATACCAGAACAGTCCAAAGGAGCACAATTAGCCAGCTGGCGCCTGGAATGAACTGCCAAATGACAGCTCAAGTATCTGACCTTAGGAATGCTGAAGAAATGGGCTTTTTGCAAAAGGGCTGCCCCAGGATGTCTGTGCTCTGCTTGGCCAAGACCAGTAAGCCCCAATTGTTGCCCTCGTGTATTTTTCAATCAAATAGTCGAGATCAGTCAGGGACACACCAAAATAAATAAATAAATAAATAAATAACGGAGGTTCTTGGTAATGGGATAGAATTCCACAGAAGTGATTCAAAGGCATCCTTTTCTGACCCATGAGCCTGTATTTTCCAGCTTCTGAAAGCCTCATAATGCCATCCACGTGGCTTATAAAAGATTTCTTTTAAGTAAAATAATTTAAAAGTACCGCTTGCTACTGGTTTCATTAGTAAAGGTTTTTTTGTTTTATTCCAGGATAAACCTTACTTACTATGGATTATGATCACTGTTTTCTGCTCCACAGGTTTTCCCTATAATTCCTCATATAGAATGCAGCGTCTTAACCTTGGGCTTAAGCACCCCTAGTCCTGCCTGGGTGCTTCCTGGCTCACTGTTCTTGGCTCTCCTGCCTTGAACATGTCTTGTTGCTCCTGACCCTTGTTCTCCCCCACGTATTGTTTCACACTGGACCACTGCCCCAGAATAACTCTCCTCCACACTTAAGTTCCTTTACCTTCCTGCCATCCAGTGTCCCGTGCTGGGCTCACCATCCAAGTACCCTCACTTCAGCTGGCAAGAGCAGCTGGAATTGTTTTACCCTTCTTTGACCTCCTGTGCTTTATAGATGCTCTTCAGAAATGATAGTGGATGGAGGCTGACAAATATTTTGTCTGCCTTTGCAAATGCTTCCTAAAAAACGGTATAGGGAGTTTGTAAGAAAGGTAAATAACTTTCTGGAAAAAAGAAGGAAAGACTTTTAAATACTTTCAGCCTATCATTACTATGCAGATCCTACAACTACAATTATTTGAGGTGTTTATGTTCTCTAAAGTTGCTGTGAATGCTGAATTAGCCCTACTGAACCATCGCTCCTAAGGGAAATTTAGGGTTAGGTTCCTGTAAGTCCCTGGTCACAATGTTTTGTCAATCCATCAATGCATAACCTTGCTTTACACGTGTTTCTGTCTAAAGACACCTTATTTAATACATATTGTTAATTCACTAACATTGAACTCACTGCCTACAGCCCTATAACTCATACCTGAACATAGCTTATCTGCTACCTGTTTTCTCTGTACCGCACTTCACAGCCTTCTATGCTTAGCAACACTAGACAGCACTTTAGCATTACCTTTGAGGGCTTTTTTCTTTTCCTTTTTTAAAAATTTTCCTTGAGGGCTTTTAAAGTGGTGAAATCACCAATAAAAGCACCAAAATGCAAAAAAACATGGCACTAAATAGATGACGAAAAGGACATTTGCAGTATGAGAATTAAAGCGAGAAGGCAGAGTGTCACTGTGTGTGAGCAGGGGCGATGCAAGCTCGTTGCTGCTTTGCACGGGTCTGGAAATGACTGGGGAAGGGCCACAAGTACTGATTTTAGGCTTACGGATCCATTTAAGCAAGCCAGCAACTCACAAATACGGGGCCCGCGACTGATGAGGATTGACTCTTGTCTGTCAGGGCAGATTTAAGTTTGGGCAGTTGAGTTATGGCAGGACTTTTAGAACCATACCAGTCTTATAACCTTAAGCCCAATTTCTGATAAATTGCATCTCTGCCTACATCAGTATTGCCATTGGCGAGTCTAACTGTAAATATTAACAGTTTAGCTTTGGGGGACCGCCCCGCTGTGCCCCCGAGGCCCTTCCTTACCACCTTTCCTGAGCGCTTGATCAGAGTGTCAGGCTTCGTGGGCCGCTGGCCGGGCCGGCCGCGCCCCTGCGGTCCTGGGCACGCATGCTGCCTGCCGGAGCTCCTGACTTGGCTTCTCTGCCCTCTCTCCTCCAGTGCCCATCTACGTCCCGTTCCTCATCGTGGGGTCGGTGTTTGTGGCCTTCATCATCCTGGGCTCCTTCGTGGCCGCGTGCTGCTGCAGATGCCTGCGGCCCAAGCAGGAGCCGCAGCAGAGCCGGGCCCCCGGCGGCCCCCGCCTGCTGGAGACCATCCCCATGATCCCCAGCGCCAGCACGTCCCGCGGCTCCTCCTCGCGCCAGTCCAGCACGGCTGCCAGCTCCAGCTCCAGCGCCAACTCGGGCGCCCGGGCGCCCCCGACACGGTCCCAGACCAACTGCTGCTTGCCCGAAGGGGCCACGAACAATGTGTACGTCAACATGCCCACGAACTTCTCCGTGCTCAACTGCCAGCAGGCCGCCCAGATCGTGCCGCACCAGGGGCAGTATCTGCACCCCCCCTACGTGGGGTACACGGTACCCCACGACTCTGTGCCTGTGACGCCTGTGCCGCCGTTCATGGACGGCCTGCAGCCTGGCTACAGGCAGATCCAGCCGCCCTTCCCCCACGCTCCCGGCGAGCAGAAGATGTTCCCAGCCGTGACCGTGTGATCACGGGCCGCGGGGGACCCTGGGCCACAGGGAGAGGAAGCGCCGCGAAGCCGCGCACGGTCAGCGTGCAAGGAAGTCTCAAAGTGAAGGCTCCACGCATGTTGGGAGTGTTTATGGCACGGTCCTTTTGGAGGGGTTCATTTGCCCCCAAACTGGATGAAATCGTCTCTGCATTAGCATATCCGGATATGTCTCTTCCCAGCGCCCGATTGATTGAGGCTGGAAAAGACGGTTAGCTGGAGAGTGCATGTGCCAATGCCGGTGGTTTGTGTGTGACAAATTCCTGAGCCCTTAAGTGCCCTTGAGGTATGGTTAGCAAAAGGATTTTGTAAACGATAGAATAAGGGCTTTTATTATATCATTATCACTATTATTATTATCATTTCTTTTTTGATTGGAACACTACACGATCAGAATTCCTTTCACACGCTCTTTTAACTTGGGCCATTTTTAATAAACACCCAAGGTTGAGAGAAAGACAAACACAACTGCTAGACAAGGAAACCCATGTGAACGCTATAAAATTAGCCATTGAGCTCAGTACTTGACAGGCACGTCTTAATTTCAGTGTAAAAAGATATATATATTTTGTGAGTGTGCTTTTTAAAATAATTCTTGTGTAGAGATCTTATTACAAAGTGATTTTCTACGTTAAAAAGAGCCTGAAAGAAATGGTATGGTCACTTAATGCATGGTGACATTTCAGACCCCTGGAATTATTTTAATCTTGAAGGAACAGTGGTGTAGTAACAAAACCACCCCCTTCTGGATTGTATCTCTTAATTTTCTGACTTTACAGCTGATATCTGAGATGTTTTTAAAATTGAAATCATGAACCATCGTCTTCTATTCCATGTTACTTTTAGTTTTGCCGTGCGGTCTGGCTTGGCTTTCAGATCCTCGTGTCCCCATAGCACTGAGGGCTGGGAATTGTGGTAGTGATAAAAGAGGGTCAGTATTTCTGCCTAGCTCTGATAAAACATTTTCTTCTTTTACCTATCAAAAATGCAAAGAATTGTTTTACAAAGGTGTTTAGTATAGCCTGTAAGCCAATATTTGGGATGAAATTTAAACCACGTATACAGATTTACTCTGTAAGAGAAGCTTTGTATATTCTCATTAGCAAAATGGCTTATTTTTCAGGCAATAGGGACTGCTAAGTCAGGAGAAAAGCTTTTTAAGGAGATATTACCTTTCTCCCACCGCAGAGTTATGTCTTTGTTTTCCTCTCTCTTTAGTCACTCAACACACACTGTATTCACTGCCAATGTTCTGATTTAGAAATTCAAGTGAATTTATTTGTGTATTGTTTACTTATTAAAAAAAAAGTTTACGTGTGTGTAAGTAAATTTCCTATTGCTAGCAAAGCCAAGATTTGTAATTGGGCAAGCCTTTGGTTGTCTTTTACACATTTATCTCCCTATCTCTATAATAACTGAACAGTGTAGAGCCATTGTCAGCTATGGGTATCGGCAAAGATAGTCAAATCAATTTTTTTTTTAATAACCAAAAGCAGGGGAGAAACATTTTACTTATTAATAAATATTTTATGGTGTGAATTCCTAGGGAAGTTGTTTTTTTTTGTTTGTTTTTTGTCATTTTCATCCTACCTGGTAATTTTTCAGATGGTTTAATAAACCTGTTAATAGAGAGAAATTAGTAAAAAAGAAATCATAAATACTGCTTTTTAGAGCCAATAACCTACTTTTAAAAAAAGGGTATGTGAGAATGTTCGCCTTTCATGCGAGAGACCCAGGTTCGATTCCTGACCCAGGCGCCGGCTCCCCTCCCCCCCCAAAAAAGGGTATGTGTACATTCCATGAGTCATGAGTGTTATTTTGCATATTTTGTGGGAAATGTTGAGAGGATAAAAGAGACAGTGCATTAGGGGTTTGGGGGATCATTCAATGACCAGGCTAATGTGTGTACCCTAGATTGTCTTCCATGGAGGATTCCAGCTTACCCAAAAGTAAAATTCCGAAAACCTTTGAGTTGAAATGAACATTAGAAGTCACCTAATCCGGGGTTCAGCAAGCTTTTTTCTGTAAAGGGCTAGATAATAAATAATTTAGACTTTGGGCCATAGGTTGTCTCTCTCTTTTTTTAATTATTTTTTATTTTTTTTACATGGGCAGGTACCAGGAATCAAACCTGGGTCTCTAGCATGGCAGGCGAGAACTGTGCCACTGAGCCACCCTCACAGTGCCCCACAGGGTCTCTTGTAATGACAAAAGCAGTCATAGACTATCAGGAATGCATGAGTGTGACTGTGTCCCAATAAACCTTATTTGAATTTTGTATAATTTCCATGTCATGAAATAATCTTTTGCTCCCCACCCCCCCCCACCCCCAGCCATTTCAAAATGTAAAAGCCATCCTTAACTCTAGGGCTGTATAAAAATAGGCTCACAAGCCATAGTAAGGCAATCCCAAATCCAGTCCAACCTTACACAGAACAGGAATTGCCTCTGCAGCGTTCTTGACAGCCTTTTTTAAACATAGAGGGGTGGAGCGTACTTGCTGCTCTTACACAAAGATTGGAGATTTTTGGCTCTTCTTTTACGTGATAATTAAATTCCACGTTTACAGCAGAAGCACACGTTAATAAATGAGATGAGGTCTTAACTTAAAATGTAACATCACTAGCAGCAACCTCAGGTTTTTTTCAGTTTTGGTAAAATCTGGAGAAATTCTACCAACAGAGTAAAAAGTTCTAACACTTGGTGTAAGTACACCTGACTCTAAAGAATTAGAAAACAGACAATACGATGTATAAGGTGCAGTAAGTAGAAATGTTTTAAAGTCTTGGGGGAAAAAAAGCACATGAGATGGAAAAATAATTTGCTGCTGCACAATTCGTTCTGTATCTAAACTTTTAGAGTTCGTTTATGGTAGCTCCAGAAGAATGCTTTAGTTGCAGCTATTAACTAGTACATCCCTGGATGTAGGAGAGTAAATCCAGAACGTTTGATTCCAAGGAAGAAATTAACCTTTGTGTCAATCTGAGAGCCAAGAAAATATGAATCTCTTTATCATTTCAGTGTCTGGAAAAAGTTAAACTGTAACAAAAGTATCAACATCCAAAGTGGTGAGAACACTGTTAAAGACAAATGCATTTTGGCTGAGCATATTTACTCTGCCACACTCACCTGCAAGCTAGCCTTCCGCTTCTGAGAGTTTAAGTTCCTGGATTCTTGGCTCATGCAATCTCCCATCTATTAAATTTATCTTGAGCTCATTCTTACATGATAACACACTTCAATTTCCAGAGACCTGCAGCCCACGTTTTCTCCTTTTCCTGTTACAAATTAGGATTTAAACTTCCTTCAGAAGCACTGCCTGAAAAGAAGGATGAAGTTGCTGAGAGGCGGGGCAGATGTTCACAAATACACAAGCCAAGGGCTGAAAAGTTTACATGGTGCAAAAGTTGGGATCTGAAAGAGTTTGAGTAATAAGTTCTCTTCTCATCTCTGCCCCCACCCAGTGATCTCACTCTGGTTCCTTTTTCTCTGGGGACCACCGTCTCTTCTTGCTGCAGAGTCACAGAGTCTTTCGCAGGTGGTTTGAGTCTCTTCAGCAGGTACATGCTCAGCAGTTCATTAAAGTGGATTAGCAGATGGAGCTGGCTTTCAGTTCAAAAAGGAGTAAGTTTGTTTCTTTTTCCTGTATTTTAGAGTTGAGCTTTCTCATTAACTGAGCCTGGTCTTCTTGCAGTCAGTCTTAAGTGACTAGTTAAAATACATAATGTGTGCTTTACTACTGGGACCAGTGCAGAGTTCTGCTCCTGACATGTGCCTAAGATGCTGGATGGAATCTGCAGAGAGGAGCCCTCAGGGCCAGAGAGTGAAAGCAGTTTTAAGGAGACACTGTTAGTCATAAAGATAGAAAGCCAGGTCTCAGGCACTCCCTGCTGAAGTTACTGAGTTACTGCTAAGTAAATAAATGTATCAGCAGTAATGGCTAAATGAACTGTCTGGCTTTTTTTTTTTTCTTTTAAATGTGGTCACTTCCCCCTTTAACTTACTTCTCTTACCTCCTTGAGCAAAAGTCAAGCTGAAAAGTCTGAGGAACCTGCATAATCTCACAGTGGGGCTTATCTTCAGCAGAGGCACCCTAAGGTGGCAGGAGCTTTTATAAAAACCAGGAGGTGTGCCCAGAGAAGGAGCAGAGAGCCCCCGAGTGGGTCTGCGCCTGGCCTCGGGAAGGCAGAGCCTTTGTCCTCTTAGAACCCCTTTCATTTTGAAAAGTGGCAGCCTAAACATTGCAAGGAGGAATAAAGATGCATACCAATAAGAACCCCACTCTTCACCACGCAGCTTTAATCCTCCTTTTCTTCTCCTTGCTAAGATGGTAGGGCCTTAAGGATATTTCCATCCTGCCACCCCCATCTTCACCCCTCTCTTTTTAAAAGCTGCAGAGGTTATTTTCATTCAATCCACTCATCCAAAAATACCTATAAAGAAAACTTCTTTGCCCTCTGAATTTTCTTTGTCTTTATTAATTGAAAACATAAATGTTGATGTGATTCAAGTACCTTTAAGAGGCAGAGTAAGTATTAAAAATGTTTTTACCTCTTTTCCTGAAAGCTACAGTAATAGACAAGATATGAATATGTTTCATGGCATCACTCTGCATTTGCTTTCTCTACTTTGCCCTCTGCTCTTCTGTATGGAATGACTTAGAGCAAACTGGGTATGCTCTAGAGAAATGTAGTTACTCCTGTTGAAAATGTTAGGTATTTTTGGATGTTAATTCTAACCCCACACCGCTGTACTAGAATAACTCTGAGATAAAACGACAAGACTTGGTGTAGGGATTAGGCTGTGAGGGTCTTTTGGAGTTTCATAGTTTCAAAATGCCTTTCAAAAAGCCAGAACTGAAGGACCAAGACCCAAACCAAGAACAAGAAATTAGTGCTTTTTAAAAATTTCTAAATAAGAGGTGACAAAAAGGGTAAAAAGTTTATGATGGCAGCCTTAACACAGAATGTAAAACATTTAAATTTGCATCTTCATTTCGACAGTCTAGAAGAATAGGTCTTTCCGTTTAGGAAGATCATAGGTTACACAACACATTATTTACTCAGTAGACATAACAGCTGCAGAAGACTGATTGCCATCTGTACCATGTATATGAAATTATGTATATGTGTATACATGCGTGTACATAGTGATCACAGGAAAATTTAAAACAGAAAGGACTTATTAGATGAAGCTATCTCATCCAAGCCTCTGTTTTCAATTCTCGACTGATCTGAGGTTATTTACTTGTCTCGGCTGTAGTTGGTTCTACTGGACCTGCCCTGGAGTTGAACAGACCCGCTTAGAATTCATTTCTACTGCTTGTGGTGTGGACTTCTCTGGAGCACTAAGGTCTCTGAGCATCAGCGTGCTGCTGGGACAAGGGGCACTGACACCCACCTCCGAGGGTTGGTATGGAGGCAAAATGATATAAGAGAGCACAGTACAGGGGCAGCCAATAAATTATAATTAATATGCAATTTAATTTCCTTCCAGATGTTTTTTTCCCTGTTCAGTATAGAGAAACGCATATGTGTTTGTGTTGGCAAATCAAATAATATGAAAGATATAGAGATCCTAAGGCAGAACTAGCACAGGAAATCTTTCTTATTTTTGTTTCAATAACTAATAAATGTGTTTTTCTGGGTTAGTCTAAATTTCTGGTGATTTTAGGTTGCTTGTATGGAATTGGCGTCCTCACACTCCTGAAGCAAGACCACTCTTTGTCATCCCCCAAAAGTGGCCTTGTCTCATTTCTCTGCCCTGTTGCTTTGCAAAATCATTTGCACACGAGTTCTTTTTTCCTGTAGCTCTACTAGGCTGGCTGTTTTCCCCTTGCCGCTTGGCATCACTCTGAACCAATCAGGGCTCAGCCAGGGAAATAGAGCCTGCACCAGTTATTCTATTTTAATTTTCTTTTAAACTGTAATCTACATGAAGTACACAAATCCTAAGTGTACAGTTCAATGAAAACGTCACCATTCAATGAGGGCTCTTTCTATTCCAACACACTTTTCTTAAATCTTAAATCCAACACACTTTCTTAAAACTTTTCAAAACTAACATTGATCAAAACACTACGCTGTTCAAAAAAAAAAAAAGAAAACCCATCCATGCTAAAAACTAGAAAAAAATTCACTTATACTTGCCCCTAGCTGTATCATTTATTATTGGGGGAAACCATTTTAAGTGATTTCAAATCTCTGTGGTCCTTATTGTTCTGTTGGAATAAAGTGTTTGTAGTTAATTCTAGACAGCAGCAGCAAATATCATTCTCACAGAGGTCACCCCAAAACGGGCCCTGGGATAAAACCCAATACGACTAGCAGTCTTCTGTCTCAGGCACTGTTACACAATCTGCCTGGTTATTTGAAGCTGTTAGTTGTCAAAGAAAAACCTGTGAACAACTCCACGGAATGGTTAGTTCCATTGGTGTCTGAGTTTGCTAGAGCTATTGGTCTGTTTAGGCAACAGGAGGTTACTGTCTCGCAGATCTGGAGGCTAGAAGTCCAAAGTCAAGTTTTCGGTAGGGTTCTGAAGGCTGTAGGGTTCTGAGGCTGGCTTGCTGGCAGTCCAGAACTCAGTCTCTGCCTCTGCCACATGACAATCTGTCTCCAATCTCCTTTTCACTCCTTCTGCTTATAAGGTCTCCAGTTATGCTGGATGAACGCCCAGCCTGATTCAATTTGGCCTCATCTTGATAGCCTCTTCGTGGATGCTATGCACAAGTGAGTCCACCCTCACAGGGCCAGGGGTTAGGACTGAACATGTCTTTGTGGGCCACATGATTTGATCATAACCATTGAGTGCCTGGCACATAGTTATGGAATGAATGAACGGGGACTCTCACCACCAGGAGTGCCATGAAAGCCATTTATCCGTCTGCGTGGACCGGCTAGTGACCCTCATAGTGGACGAGGGCCATGGTGCTGGAGTAGGGTCTGGAGGCCCCCGCTTGGTGAGCGCATCTCTTTATTAAGTGCTGGATTGTGGAAAGGTCTGGAGGTGGTGGTGGGGGCAACCCAGTTGCCCAGTGAGTGGCCAGGGAAGTGGCTATCAACTGAGATGGGCATATTTCAGTATTTCAACATGTAGTATAATTGTGCCAGCATGGAAACAGAAGTCCTCTGCTCACCACTGCCCTGTGAAGAGGGAGGGAACCTGTTCTAGTTTGCTAGCTGCCAGAATGCAATATACCAGAAACGGAATGGCTTTTACAAGGGGGCATTTAATGAGTTGCTAGTTTACAGTTCTAAGGCCGAGAAAATGTCCCAGTTAAAGTAAGTGTATAGAAACGTCCAAGCAAAGGCATCCAGGGAAAGATACCTTGGTTCAAGAAGGCTGATGAAGTTCAGGGTTTCCCTCTCAAGTGGAAAGGCATATGGTGAACACGGTCAGGGTTTCTCTCTCAGCTGGAAGGGCACATGGCAAACAGGGTGTCATCTGCTAGCTTTCTCTCCTGGCTTTCTGATTCATGAAGCTCCTGGGAGGTGTTTTCCATCTTTATCTCCAAAAGTCGCTGGCTCGTGGACTCTCTGCTTCGTAGTCCTACAGCATTTTCTCTGCTCTCTCTGAATCACTTATTCTCCAAAATGATTCCTCTTTTATAGGACTCCGATAAACCAATCAAGACCCACCCAAATGGGTGGAGACACGTCATCACCTAATCCAGCTTAACAACCACTCTTGACTAAATCACATCATCCAGGGAGATGATCTGATTACAGTTTCAAACATACAGTATTGAATAGGGATTATTCTACCTTTATGAAATGGGATTTTGATTAAAACATGGCTTCTCTAGGGGGCATACATCCTTTCAAACCAGCACAGAACCTAACCCTATAGGGAAGAAATTGAGGATCAGAGAAGCTAAATGATTTCTCCAGGGTCAGGGGACTCATACCTGGCCAAATCAATCCTTGACCTGGAGTGCCTTGATTCTAAGCCCAGAGCCCATTCCACTGTACATACTGCACCATGCCAAGAAGTTGAACTCCGTGGTAACGTGGTCCTTGTTGCTGGAGTTTATAACCTTTATAACCCAAAGATAAGGCTTACATGTGCCAGATGCCCACCATAGAAAAGTACGGGCCGGAAGGACCCAGATGCTACAGGGAAAGCCCTCAGGTGTGGAGAGCGGAGCCTCTCGGGTCTGGGAAGGGCCATGGAGGAACTGAGCTTCTCAGGACTACAAGGTGTTAAGCCATTGGGGAGGAGGAGGGAGAGGAGGAGAGAATATGTGGCGAGGCTAAGCCTGGGGTGGAAGAAACCCTGGGGTCTGGCTGAGGTAGAGATTCTTTTTGGTGAGCAGACAGGCATGATTAGGTTGGAAAGGAAGAGGGGACGCTGTTGCCCCCCACCCCTAGGCATGTATCCATAAGGCCAAATGGGACAAGTCTAGCCTCTGAGAATTTTTCAGAGGTTCTTTTGATAAGAGAAGGGTAACGGCATGTGTTGAGTAAGAGCGAGTCATCTGGCAGGGAGCCTGGTTTTCTGGCCCCAGAGTCATGCGTTATCTGCATGGGGTTATACGCCATGCCATCGCAGCACATGCTCGTTTGCTTATTGTCTGTCTCCCCTGCTAGAATGTAGGTGCCACGAGGGCAGAGACGGTGATTTGCCACCACTGTATCTCCAGCAGCTGGCAGGTGGTCACAGGACAGTTCGTCTTCCAAAGAACAGCAAGGAAGTGGGTCTGACAGCAGAGCGAGGCTCTGTGGATGTATCAGCCCTGAGACTGGTGGCAGGGCTCCCTTCTGACGTCACAGAGGAGCGAGCTCCAGCTGGCAGGCGGGGCCCCCGTTTTCCCACCCCGGCCTCCTCGCTCAGGCCTTTCCGCGGGAGCAGAGGCCTCAGCAGCTTTAGCGGGAAGGCACCCGCTTCCCAGACAAACATCTGGCTGTCTGGTCACTGGGAACTGAAAGGGCCCCCGAAGCATTTTCCCGTTAGCACTCAAGTTGCCAGAAAGTGGGTTTGCTCTTGTCTCCAAAAATAAAAATGGTTGAGCCCTTACATACCTTCCATTGCATTGTCTGAGTTGCTTTGCCAAATTCTCTAGGTCAAGAATGAACTTTTTTTCTTTGGGGTCCATGTGCAGTTTGGGCTCCTTCACTTTCTTCCACAGGATTGTTATGTGTTTGTGAGCACATGTGCTTACACGCAAATTTCAAAAGCACAAAATGCATGTGTATTTGAGGGGCTCTCTCTGATCACAGGGCAAATACCCCTGGCCCAGGCTCCGTCCTGCCTCCTATCAGCAGCGAGCTGATTGTGGGGCTTGTCACTAAATGCATTGGAAAGTTGGATTACGTTAAAACATTTTCCAGCTCAAGTATTGCATTAAATTGCTTGGAGGTGAGGTGGTTCCTTTTACAGATTAGCAAATTTTCCTCAATCCCACACCACACCCCCATCCAATTTTAAATCTAATGTTGAAACAAACTCAAGTGTTCCAAGTGTCCGTAATTTGCAGGATCCTGGGAAGAAAGAAAAAAAAAAAAAAGAAGTGAGTTGAACAGCTTTGTTCTCAGCTAATGAGCTGTTTTCTTTCGGCTCATAGTAGCTACTCATACCCTCCATTCAAAACCTTCTGGAATGCAATGCAACCAGCACTGTCCGCCCAGCCACAGGGCAAGTGGGTGAGGTCAGCAGAGGGACTGTCAGTCAAATGAAACTTCATGTGTGCACAGTGACTGTTTTGAGAATTGGGGAAAAATCAGGGAGCGATTCTCAATAATTAATTTAAAATATTTCAATTCACAACTCTTTTTCTTTCACGTAAGAAAGTCAGTATAGTTAGCATTAAGTTTTACAAACCACTAAAATAACAATTAGATAAGAACTTTCGGGACAAGACCATTCAAATTCAGGGGCTCTGGATAAGGTTCTGCCTCTAAGGCCAGCCTGTATTCTCTGACTTTAAATGTCCATCATTCTGGGATCTCAAGTCAAGGACAGTTGATTGCAAAAAGGGACAGCTCAAGGCAGGGCTTTGAGGCCAATCCTCAAGAATTCTAACTCGTTTTATTAACGTGTGGCCTACTCTCAATAAATGGAAGTTTAATGTTTCTAAGCAGGACAATGCATGTTTGGTGTTTCTTGCTTTGGTAAGTGGATTGATTTGATTTTGTCCTCTGGGTAAAGAGAAAGTCCTGGATCCCCGATCTATAGTCTCAGTTATAACAAACTGTTTGGCTTTTCAACATTGCTGGAAAGTTCCATAGAAAGATTCTTGTGGGGAAAAGGATGTAGGTAGGAGCTATCAGAGTTGGAGAAAGCTGCTGACCGCACAGGTTCACCTATTCCCTCTTGCCTTGGCGTACATTTCAATCGCTAACATGGGGACACATCTGTGTGAACACTTTGGAAATAAATAGCTGAGCCTGAAAGCTTTTCCAAGTATCCTGAAGCTTTTACAGAGAGGACACCATTTTAAAGGACATGGCTTTAGGCAGAAATGTAGGGTATGCAAAATCCCCTCAGTTGATAGTGGCTTCCCAGTGGATCCCCATTGATTTTGGTGAGCACAAGTGAAGAATGGCATTTCAAAACAAATACAAAAACAATGCAAAGACAGTGTGTCAAGGCATGACTAAGAGATGGCAAATGTTGGAATTTAACACCTTGCTGTAGATTATATCAATTCTTTTCCATATAAATCATCTATAAAACCACACCGTTTTTCCTGATTGAAAAAAAGAGCCTGTTTATGAAGAGCAGGAGACGGAAGCCCTTCCTGACCCTGCCCTAAGCTGCAAAACCCTGCCTGGCCATGAGCCCTGGGCTCCAGTGTTCCTGCCCACATCTGGGGATCCGGCCACCAAGGCCACAGCTGCCCTCAGCTCGCCAGACCCACGTCTAGTAGGACAGAGCCTGGCTGGGGCGGTGTGTGTGTGGGGGGTCATTGAATTCAGCTCCAGGAAATTGATAATAAACTCGAGGTGGACAATGAAGAGGCTTTTTGGGTTCCAGATTGAACCTTCTCCTGGTAACCTGTCTAACAGGCTCTCTCTCCTTCTTCTCCTCCTCCAAGTCAGCCCTCGCTGGTGAAGCGTGGAGCTCCCGGAACAGAAGGCAGCGAGCAAGCCATGCAGGCGAGCCCGAGGCTGCCTTCCCACGGCCCGCGTGCTCCAGCTCAGGTCCCGGACCCCCTGCACCCCCGAGCGTGGTGCCGGCAGCAGAGCTGCGGCCTCCTGGCTGACTTTGGCAGTCAATGGACACCTACTGGAGGGTGACCTGTGCATGGACAGGGGCTGAGCATTCGTCTCTCTGAAATGAGGTCATGATGACATGCTTGACAGAGAATCTGAACTTCCCAAATCTCTGCTTGCAGATACACTGAGATGAACCCAGGGGAGAGACGTGGTTGAGGGACAGCAGCCTTCTGTGCACAGCTCTTTGCTGTGAGTGATGAACCCCGAGTCAGCATGGCCTCTTGGCCCCTCTTCTCAGAAAGCAGGCCTGGCCTTCGAGTGCTCAGACCTTACACTCATCCACAACAGACTCCCTGGGCCCCCCTGCGCCCTGCCATTGCCTGTTGTGTCCAAGTACACAGAGTCGGTACCTGCTGCCAGACCCTCTGTTTAAGAGCCCGAGGTCCCAATGGCAGTAACTGCTATTGGTAGAAAAAAAAAAAGCCTAAGTAAAACGGGGTCTGATCATTTACTTTAAGAAAAGATTTATTTGAAACAGATTTGTGCAGACATGTACACCAGTCAACAGGATTGATCAAAACCACAAATCCCTAAATTCTCCCAACCCTCTAAACATATAAGAAAATGCCCTTCATTTGTATTCACCCTGGGAGGGAGCCCAGAGCCTCCACACCACTGCTGTAACTTACCAAGGGAGGACATCGTAGGACGGAGAAACAGTAACATGTCCGGAGGGAGGGAACAAAGACACACAGACGCCAGAGAAGTCCCCATTGTCACCACATTACTGCCCCTTGCGTAGCCAGATGGAAACCTCCCCACCCAACACAGAATTTAAGCAATCCAAGCTCAGATGTGACACATCGGAGAGGGCGTGTATTCATTTGCATGAACAAGACAACAGGAAGATGCTGCATTGAAGCCCTCTTTGGTGGCTGCAGGGAAGGTGGCCCGCAGGGACAGTGGCCGGCTGCTGGCCTGGCTGCAGCTCTCTGTCCTGCCCACAGCTTTAGAGGGAAGCTTGAGCCACAGACCTCGGCACTGAGCAATCACAGACAACATGGGGGAGGGAGCTAGAGGATGAGTTTCAGTGCTAGCCTTGACTTTATTAATGAAAAACAAAAAAATACTCACGTGTGCGGGTATCTTGTGGCAAGGAGAGAAACTATGGGAGGGCAGATTTTCTTTCTCTGCTTTTAATGATGGTTTACTGATTCTCTGTAATCGCAGACAAAGCTCGCTCAAGGTATCTAACTGCTCCAGTCCCACTGGAAGTGGGTTTACATCCTGATCTTCAGACCTTCTCCCTCTTCCCCAACCATTTCCCTTCCACAGTGAAGAGTCTACCTATAGAAAAAGCTCTTGATAAGCTCTCATTGACCTCTCAGTTTCCTGGGCAGGGTTATTTGTATAGTGCTATGACTTCAACATACTTCTTTCTATTTCTGTCATAAATCAAAGCCACCTGACACTTTGTTCCTGACTTTTAAAACTAACAGGTCTCCTTTCTTTCTTTAGCCAGGTCAGAAGAAATGCCGATGGGCTAATCTTGCGTGTTTTTCTTGGTCTGACGCCTGGGAGAGAGAGCAGAGTAGATATCCAAAAGACCACCAGAGCAAGAGGTTGTCATTTGAAAATGAGCCAGCCAGCGCATAATGAGTCCGTCCTCTGGCCCTCCCCACCCCCCCACCCCCAGCCAGGGGAAGAGAGGTATTCATCCGAGGTTTACAGTTATGGGTTGTACTTAACATACATGGGTGGGTTAGCAGGTGAGCCTGTCCTCTTCTCTGCTCCCATTTGTCTTGTATCTTCTGACCACCGAGATTGATATTGGTTCAGTAGCCTTTTCTTCCCATTCAAGATTGCCTCCCAGATTCACAAATCAATCATCTATTCATACCCAACAAACCCAGAGAGCTTTAAACAGAGCACTACCTGGAGGGTTAGCATTGAATGACACGTAAGGTGGAAGAAAATGGAAATATGTACCATTGGATAATCTGGGGTGCTGAGGAAAAATAAATGAAGGGAACAACTCATTGAGACAAGTATTTCAGACCTGCTCCTTTCAGGAAAATCTAATAACATGTCATCTTGGGGGATCGTTGGCCTTCACCTCTACGACCCATTGGAAACCCTTCAGACTGTCCTCCTTGCCCTTCTAGATGGAAAAATGGTTAATACGAGACAAAATAATCTCCCCCAAAGCTATACAAGACAGAAGACTGCCTTGAGCCAAAGAAGAACAGTAAAGCCAAGTGAAGTATGCCTTCTTTTTGGGGGCATTGAGAGGGAAGAGGGCTTTATTATAAACTGTCTCCATCACTATTATATTTGCTAATTTAAGCATCTGCATGATGAAAGTATGTAATTAATATGACAGCGATGCTATCTTTTGACTTGACCTGACAAATTCATCATTTCTTTGCCAAGTTATAATTTCAGGCTCTGCTTAACCACAGGTTCTCTGTTCACATTTTTTATGGATCCCAGGAGATGAAGGCTACATTACAAATGCTGAAGCTAAATCACTCCTTGAATTACTCTGGAGCAATGACCCTGCGCAGTAATTCAAACCCTGGCTGAAATGTGTTCAGGGCTTTCACACGTCCAAAACTGAAGACTATCTTATTCTATTGCAGTTTTGCAAACATTCTATTCAGCTTATGGCTTAAGACATAAATCCCTAGGAACAGGAATATCTTATAGAAAATTCTCTTCCTTATGGCTCAAACAAAAGAAGATAAAGGGTCATTGTTCTACCAAATGGAGATTATAGACTATAGCTTTCTTTAAAAAAAAAATGTCTTAAACTCCGTAATATATACATCCATATGCATTTTCAGACACTAGCTACCTAGACTTACTGGGTTTTTTTTTGTTTGTTTGTTTGTTTTCATTATTCACTACCTCTTGACAAGTTATTGCTGATTTTCACCGCCAGCTCCCGACAGCATGACCCGAAGCCTTGTCAAGGAAAAGAAAATGTCAACAGAGTTCTCAGCAGGGCTGTGCTGAAATCCAGGCTCACTTTTTAGGATATTACTCCATGCATGTTAAAGAAACAGCATCAGCTTTCTCCAAAGCACAGGTCTTGTCTGTTGTGCTGATCCAAAAAAGGTTATCTGCACACGCATTTTTCTTTTTGAATTTGTGCTTGTGTGTGTGTGTGTGTGTGTGTGTCAGGGGATGGGAGATCTGGTAAACCCTAAATATTCTGCTGAGAGATGGGACAGACATGTCAGCTACTCCCCCCAAGTTATTTCAAAGCCCCTTCTGATCAGCGAGGAAGACTGCCAAGTGGAAACAGCCAGGCCATCCTGCTTTCCCACCCCCCCCTTGTCAATGTCTACTTCCTGAAGCTACCCGTGCTGGAACACATACGTGGGCAACTGGACTCAGAACAGAGTTTGCAGAATGGCTGGTCTTTTCTTTCTGCAGTGTCAGGCACGAGTAGGACATAAGACTGAAAAAAAGTCATTTGTGTACCACACTAGAACACAGATGGGGCAAGGACTCCAGTACTGGGGCCTCACCTGAATGGGCTCTGCCTGGGTCCTGACCTGCCAGCCTGCATTTCAGCTGACTGTGTGGCAGTAACAAGTCCCATGTGGCACTTCCACTGGGCTGAGAGCCAGTCTGTGTCCCCAGGGAGGGGTTGTGTGTGACACCGTGACCCCGATTTAAAGATATGGCAAGTGACATAGCCCCTGAGTCTGCCCTGCCTAATATTGTACCTCACACATGGTGACAGCTGTGCCTCCTAGAAATCCATTCTAGTCATTTGGCTACAAGAAAATAGAAAGGCATCTCTTTTAATGTTTTCTTCTGCGTGCATATTTCATTACTACAAAGACTATTTCATTGACTTCTCAAAATAATCGAAAACATACTTAAATCCCAGAAAATCTGAACCGTAACTTCAAGTAAAAATAAGAACAAAAAATCTGAAACACACACACACACACACGCTCACATTTAATTCACAACTTTGGCTTGGGAAATCTTCAAAAAAAGAGCTAAGTATTTTATAAACAATTGAGTTTTAAGTCACTCTCCAAGTAGGACTAGGTTCCAAATGAAAGCAAGTTGTCAAGACGCCTAACAGATATTTAGCTCTAATTTTCTTTTCTCCTCTGTATTTAGGCCACCTTCTTTTTGGGTGTGCGATCAAGACATATACCTTCTTTTGTTATGTTATTCATAAGCACATTTTTTTGGTTGTTGTGATTACATGTCAGCCTTTCAGTGATCCATCTTGCCAATTGCCCTATATAAAAATTATTCTTACTGGAAGGAATGGCAGTTCTCCGAGATGTGCCTACAGTTCTGCCCTCCCCAGGCCATCTTTGGTTCCTGGTCTCCTCAAAAGTGAGGGATTCAGGGATTAGTCAATGCAAACGGTACTCTAAATTATTGCAACTTGCCCACTAAGATATTGGTATTTCCAAAATAAAGGGCTAGGACGCAAAGGGCACTCTTGTTTTATTTCCTAATTTAGCACACCCTTCCCAGAGGAACTGTGGCATTTTAACCAATAACAGCTGAGGAGTATTTACTTTATGCCTTTCAAAACTCTGGTCTGGCGGCCAAAACAAGAGAACGCCCTGGGATGCTGCTTGGGGAGGGTTGTAGGTGCTCCCTTTTGTGTCCGTGGGAACCAGGTCCCGTCTCCCTGAAAATGTGGGACACTGCAGCCACGCAAGCCAGAGACTCAGCCCTTCGCCCTTTGTCTTAGATTTCAGCATTAAGAAAGGTCCTGGCATCTAAAACTGATTAGATAACTAAAGAAAGGATGTCAAGAGTCCAGGGAGTTGCCTTGAAATGTTTGGAACTCTTTTCAGTGTAACCTGCATGTCTCATGAAAACGTTTTCATGGTGATGGCAGCACGATATTGTGAATGCAATTACTGCCACTGAAATGTACAAATAAAAATGGTTAAAATGGGAAATTTTGTGCCACGTTATCACAGTACAATATTTTTTCATTAAAACACACACACACACACACACACACACACGCAAAAAACAAACAACCTGCATGCCACAGTCTTGTTTAATCTCCTGTACTCAGGAGGTTGAATGTGACAAGCACTGGGGCTTCAGGGCTTGATTTTAGACTTTCCACTGAGATATGGATGAAAGCCTCTTACATTGCGTCCTCCTGGTTTCTCTATGCCCTTCTTTCTTGCTTTCACCTATGGTCTTTTTGCTGTACCCCCCTCAATTTCCTTCTTTCTCCCTTCCTGGGTTTCTTCCAGCTCCAAAGCTACAGAGTGACAGAGGTGCTACTTCTCTAGGGAGAAATATCAGGAATGCATTCACCTCCCAACAGAGAAAATCCAAAATGGGCTCCAAACTCTCCACAAAACAAGTGTAAGTTCTACATTAAGTGGGGGCCCAAAGTCCAGTGGTCTGGTGGTTGGGAAGGGAGTACTCCCAGGGCAGAGGGCTCCCAGCACCCTGACCCTGTCATCAGAAGAGGCAGATAAACCTTTAGCCTATATGGTGAATAACTAGGTTTCCTTAGTTATAGAAGGCAAGAGGGGATGGAAGAAGGGATTTCTTCCAGCTGCAGCTGAGTCTGCAGTAGGACAAAGAAGAGTGCAGGTCTGGGGCGATTGTCTGCAGCTCAGGGCTCTTTGCACCCTGGGCAGCCATGCAGGAGGTCTGAGGGGGGCAGGTGTGGACGGGAGGGCCCGGAGGGCCGGCCCAGGCATGGGGAAAGGAGAAATCCTTTCTGGAACATCGATTGGTTTGCCCTGCTGGGAATGTGGCTGGGAGGTTAAAATAAGCATCCTCATATTTACCACCCAGAGATATATTACTGAGATTTCATTGCAATCAAGAAGTTTATGCCAATGTCATACAAACAGAATGCGAATCAAAGCTGGAGAGCAACCGACCTGGAGTGAAGTTTACATGCTGCCTGGAGGACTTAATCTGTGAGCGAACAAAACAGGAAGTGGACGTAGCCCCACTCCAATTACACAGGATGGGTTTCTCACGCAGCAGAAAACCCTTTTGCCTTTCTCCCTGAACAACTTGTCCTGATGTTTAAATGTGGGTGAAACACAACGTTTTTAATTTCACACCTCACAGAGCACAGCTGAATGCTTCATAACAATGTAAACAAAAGTTAGGCCAAGCACTACAGACAACTTAGAAGGGGGACACATGGCTTCCCCAGCTGTGTATCCTCCAGGTTTGCGAGAGAATCTAGAACTAACAAACTGGTTGGCTAAGGCCACAGAAATGTGTTTTCCGGCGTTTGGGTTGCTGACGCCAGTCTCTTTTGCTGAAGATGTGTTAACACTGGATGCCACAAGCCAAATCTCTTAGCTAATGCCAATCAGGAGAAAGCGCGTCTTATTTCTTCCTTGATTTCTTCTTGGTAGTGTCATAAGCGCGGACTATTTCTTCCTGAGAAACGGGTCCATGCTCTTCTTGAGAAAAGGCATATCCATCTGCAAGAGAGAGGCACAGGGGCATGCAATTAGGAGTGTGATGAGGAGCACGCCAGGTTTAGCAGAGTTGCTAGTGACCAAGGCAGTGGCTGGACTGTGACGTGCTAGCCACCCAGCCTTGGACAGTGGGGTCCTAGGAGGGGGCAGCCTCCCGGGAGCTGATGGTTCTGGAGTGGATGCCAAGGCTGTGAAGGGAACGGCTCACGGGGCAGGCCTCTTATCCATGAGGGGCCCGCTGTGCTCAGTCCGAGAAGCATAAACAGTGGCTCACTGGTCCTTGTCTCCACCTTCCCACCACTAATCAAGATGAAAGGTGAGCTGTTCTGCTCCGGAAATGCCGCCATCTGCCTGAAACTGAAGGCTAGTCCAGGAATTTATGAAGCCCTAAACGTGCCCGGGAAAACACACAGAATGTTGGTTGAGAAGGTGGGCAAAGCACACTTAATGCTCGAAGCATTCCTAGTTTTCAACTGGATTGATCCCAACTGGAAACATGTATCTGGAGCAGGTTTACTTCATTTAAGTAAAGAAGTATGATCACAAGATAAAGTCAAGGGGAATTTAGTGATCAGTCCCTGGCCACATGAAAACTGGTCATGGCAATCAATGAAAAGACAAGGGTGATGATGAATAGCCAACACTTATTCCAAGCGGCTTGTGGACGAGCTGCTGCTCTGATGTGCCATTCATGACTAGCACAATTAACCCTCCCAGCCATCCCATGAGATATGATATTGTTCTTCCCTTTTCACAGATGGGGAAACTGAGGTGCAGGGAGAGTTCGTAACTTGCCCTAGGACACTGAGTAAGTGCCCTACCTGGGAATGAAGCCCAGGCAGTGTGGGTCTATCTCCCCCACATCTCGTTCTCTGAATTTAGCATTTCTAAGATAAAAATGAAGTTTCCCTTTCTACGTGGGCCGTCCCACATTTAAGAGGACTGCTAATCCTTCTGGGTCAGGGGCCAGAATAGTCCACATGGAACCCAGAGAGGAACCAGACATCCTGGCTGAAGGACAACATAACAAAAGGCCTGGCAATTTTTATTCTCACCCACGTCTATTTAAGATTTATGGATGGAGTTGTTAGTTAGTAGTTAGTAGAGAGTTGCCATACTCTCTGAAAAGAGAAAAAGAAATGAGACATTATGCCCATGTGATATTTCCATCATGGATCAATTAATTTACTCAGACATTTGGTTTATAAAGAAATGCTGTCAGAGTCTAAAGGCATATTCTTACAATGTATTAGAGTCTTTATGAAGATAGAGGAGGATTTGGAAGGAAAAGAAGGTGCCCATGGTGTGTTCTGTCTCTGTGTAAGCCAGTAGCGGAGAGTGTGTCCCTGGAGCATCCCTGCACTAGCTTTCGTGCCCCTCCAGCAAGCCTGCCCACCAGCCATCACTGGAGAATACCCAAAGCTCAGGAGTGTCCCACGGCCCACATGGTAGGCCTGGCCACTCTGGGAAGGGGGCTGGTTTGCAGAAGTGACCTGGCCTGGGAGTTGACCGAGGGTACATGGGCAGCAGCAGGGGGGGACCAGGCCAGCTGCCTGGGAGAGAAGCAAGACTAGCAGAGAGGGGGAGAGGAAGAGCAGCAGAGAGGATGGACCACGGTGGACTTTTGTCTAGTCATCTCCATTTCTAATTAAACCTAACCAACAGACCCTAATCCCCACCACGTGGCAGCCAGGGTAAAGCTGCCAAGTAAGGGTGTGCCCCATAAAACTGGGTATAAGAGCAGGCTGCCTAGAACCAAGACCAGCTGGGTCTTCCTGGGCCCTGAACACAGAAGGAACTGGAAGGGTAGGCATGTGGACACCTGCAGGTTTGTCTGGGACCTGGAGCCACCCCAAGGGCATTTAAGCTTCCTCATGTTAGCTTTCCAAGGTGGCTCCGTGTGTATGGACTCGTCATGTGTGCTGCTCCTTAGTACTGAACAGGAAGTGCCTCTTCTTTCCTCTGTCCTCCTAAGATCCTTTAGATTTTCTCTGTGTGGCTCCCAGTCATTACCATGGACAACTGAAACCTCCATGCCCAGCTTTGGAGTGGGTGCTTCAAACCTCTTGCCTCCAGCCAACCCTGGGTGGCACACATGCCTCCCAGCCCCCAGCCAGCACAGAGTCCTCTTTGTGAACAAGTTCCACCACGGTCCAAGTGGACAAGTCTTGCCTTTGGGTTTTTCAAAGCAACAGTTGGCAAATAACACTGTCTCCCCCCCACCAGGAACAAGACTGTGTACTGTAGTTGACTTGGACAATTTTCATTCTTGGGCCTTTTAAAAAGGACTATTTCTAGGAAACATCTTATATTTTCTGGAGGGAGCCAAGCATTAGTTGTCTTTGGGATCAGATAAGCTATTAGAATGTCTATACTGCCTCACATGCTTTGTGGGCCTGGCTCCCCACTCTGGATAGGCACATCCTACTCTGACAGAAATTGTTCTCTCTAGGTAAGGATCACCTTTCTTCCCAGGTAATGGGGAACACCATGTGTATTAGTTTCCTAGAGCTGCTATAACAAAGAACCACAAACTGGGTGGCTTAACACAACAGAAATATAATGTCTCATAGTTCTGGAGGCTAGAAATCTGAAATCTGTAGGGGAGAATCCTTCCTTGCCTCTTTCTAGCTTCTTGTGGTTTCCTGGCAATCCTTGGTCTTCAATCTCTGCCTCAGTTGTCAAACGGCTGTGTCTGTCTGTGTCACCTCTCCACTTAGAAGGATACCAGTCATATTGGCTCAGAGCTCACCCGCATCCAGTTTGGCCTTGTCTTAACTGATCACATCTTCAAAGACCCTCTTTCTAAATGAGTTCACATTCACAGGAAGGGGGTTAGGGCTTGGACAAGTCTCTTGTGGGGACACAATTCAACCCATAAAAGCAAGGAAGTGCACTTTAGAAAAACCTCTGGTGGTAAGAAAATTCACTCTGAGCTCCCTCTCTGGAAGACAGCTTCTGCTCCTCACCATGCCAGCGCCTTTGGTTTTACGGAATGAAGTGGCTAAAGCACTGAGGGCAAGAAAATGAGTCCTTGGCTGTTTGTTGGGCTCTTTAACCTCTCTGGGCCTTGGTTTACTTTTTTGTAGAATAAGGCGCCTACCACAGGGGAGGTCCAAGAGCTCTCCAGGAAGAGAGACTCTGGTCTCCAGGACGTTTCCTTGGTCAACCACACCCAGGTCTCTGAGCCCTTCTCCTTCTTTCAGTACAAATCTGCACCAATGGAGGTGCCCTCTAAGTCCATGTCAGAAAGGCAAGGAGTCTGTTTCAACAATCCATCCAAACAGAACAATTACTACCTTAATTTTTTTTATGTGTTTTTTGGGGGGGAGGGGAGAAAGGGTAGGGATAGGGTAGGGAAATGGAGAATACTTGTTGGGACATAAAACATAAACATTATTTGGTAGTGTCCTTTTGGGAAAGGTATCTTAGCATTTGGAATTGCCTACTCCTTGCTCAAATGGAAGGTGCAAAGACCCTGACTTCTATTTATACTGTTTTTAATTCATAACACCCCTGTGCCTTCTGAGAGTCCAGCTTGTAGTCATACCACTTCTTGGCTTATATTTGTTTCCCTGGTACCAGGGTCTCCCACAGGCTCCTGGAGGGATCATTCAGCCTCTTGGGAGGGGAAGGAGTTCTAGAATTCCATCAGAAGGGAGAGCAGAGAGTTTTTCTCATTATACTGTAAACCAGACGTCCTTGCCAAAGGCTTCTCCACCGGTTCCTATGGGTGGCATCTGCCAGTGGCTTCCAGAATGTTGGGTTTCTTGACTAGACCATATGAACTTTATAATTCAGGGACAAAAGGAGGATCGTCTGGCAGGTTTATCCCAGGGCGTGTCTCCTCCCTGGTTCAGATATAAAATACTTTCCTCTTAGAAATCAGGCCAGGTAGGAGTTAGAACCGCAATGGGAGAAATTTTAGTGGGACAACAGCAGCTGTCACCATTCAGCCTGCCTCTGCCTACCCTGCCCCACCCAACAGCCTGACAGAGACGCATTAGTGGATCACCAGGCTTGGCCTAATGCACATTTAACTGCCATGTGCATCCAAATGGGGAGCTTCGAGGAAGCCTCGGGCTCTTTGCATTTTCCACTTTCATTAATCTTTCTGGACATCCTGACAGCCAGAAAGTAATGATGGAGAAAGTGCTCAGTGGATCTAACTCCTGAGCATTCCCTGGCTGGCTTCCTAAGGCAGCTGCATTTTAAATACTCAGCCAGAGCCAGAACCTGGGGACAGAAGGGGGTCAGTGGAAGGAGATGGAAGGGTAGGTGAATTTCTTGGTCGTTTTGTCTTCTCCTGTTGGACCATTTGGTGAAGTCCATAAAATTGTTATTTTCCACTATTTGAGTAGCATTCCTTTGAATCTGAGCTCTGATAACATCTTAATAAAAGCAGCAGTTTGCTGTCTGCAAAAAGAAATGGAAGGGGGAAGAACACTGGCACAAGAGGGAAATTAGACGCCAGAGGAAATGCTGATCTCAATTACGGAGAGTGGGTTTTTTAATCGGGTGCCTCAGAGGGCTTAGACATGCTTCCAAGTTAGAATGTTTTCCTCCCAGTTCCCTGGGAAGACTGGGGCTCGGGTCAGCTGGAGAATGGACCCAGGAGGAGCGGCGGAGGCTGAGACCAGCACCCAGGACTTCTTGCATGCCAGGCTCCATTCGGACCACGAGACAGCGTTCTCCACCCGTTAATAACACCGACGAAGTGAGTGACGAACCAGGTGCGTTCTGCTAGCTGCTGAGTGATTGTAAACTGTGGTGTGATTTGGGAAGCTTTTTTCTTATATTTGTTCAGTGGATTTCTCATCTCCACCCCCTTCATGTTATTGAGAGCTAAAAAAAAGTTTCATACTATTTTAGGACATTTATGGTTCCTCCATGAAACTTCTCACTTGGTCTTTGACTGCAATATCGAGCTCCAGGACTGTGTATTCCTTCTAGTGCTACTTTAAATCACTGATTAGAGAAGTCGTGTGGGTGGCAGCGCAGACTCTGCAGTGTAGGGAGCCAGGATGGGTTTCTCGTGGGTACGGCAGGGAGACGGTGCTTCGCCTCCATCACCGTGAAGTCTCAGAAAGACTGCTGTAGGATGTGAATTATTATTCCATTTTTTTTCCAGAGGAGAAAATAAGTTTAGAGAAATATGTAAGCTGCCCAAAGTTACGCAGCTGATGGCAGACTAAGTATTTAATAATAATAATCATAACAGAAGCCATGGTAGCAGCGGTGACACCCAACAGTTATTGGGCTCTTTATATTGTCAGGTGTTGTTCTAGACCCTGTACGTATATATATATAAAATCTCATTTAACCCCCCCCAAATACTGCAAAGTAGGTTCTCATAGTGGCCTATTTTACAGATATCTAAACAGAGAGGTTAAGAAACCTGCTGGAGGTCACACAAAAGTCCCAGAGCTGGACCTGATCCAAGGCCCTGAGATGAGCCTCCAAAGACTGCACCAGAAAGCCAGCCTCCGTCTGAACTGACTTTCTCTTGGAGTCTTTTAGGGATTGAATTGTGCCTCCCACAAAGAATTCCTGTCTAACCCACGTCCTGTGAATTTGGAAATAGGGTCTTTGAAGATGCAATTAGTTAAGATGAGGTCTAACTGGAGCACAGTGAGCCCTAATCCAGTGTGACCAGCATCCTTATAAAAGGTGAGAAGAGACACAGACGGACAGACAGACAGAGGGGAGATGGCCCCGTGACGACCAGGGTGGAGGTGGAAGTGATGCATCTTCAAACACCAGGCACGGCAGGCAACCACCAGAAGCTGGAGAAGCTGGAAGGGACAAGGAAGTTTGTCCCCTGTAGGTCAGGGAAGGTGGGCCCTGCAGACAGCTGGATTGCAGACTTCCAGCCTCCAGGCCTGGGAAGATACTACATTTCCCTTGTTCCGGAAGCCCTAGGAACTAAGCCAATGTCAGACACCCAGAGGCTGCCACCCAGATTCCATGGCTCCATCACTGGGCACGGGAGGGCCAGGTCCCTGGCGACCGGCGCCTCTTTAACCTGCTCCCCGGGCCCATCCACCCCCTCAGGGGCCTGTGGGCAGTTAAAGGCGGTACAGCGTGTCACGCCTCCCATATTAATATTCCGCAGGGTGTGTGGGGGGAGGAAGAGAACCCCGCAAAGTTGTGATATTCTCTTGTTTTCCTTCTTTCTCCATGAGAAAGTGCGCACGTTTGCTTACGGAGCTCAACAGAGACTCAATGTAAATCCTACAATATCTGTGCCTCTAATGTGATATTTCAATATAACGCTCAACTTTCCTGAAGCTTTTCTTGTTCTACCAAGATTTTCTTTCTCAGCTCAAGGAGGAAAGGAAGGGAGGAGGTGGGGGGTCAGATAAAGGGGCACGAGTAACAGAGGATGTGGCTTTGGAGAAGGAGGCTGACAGACAGACAGACAGAGACAGGGTCAGACAGCTGACCTACTGGGTCCCGGGAAAGGTGATTGATCTGCCCAAAGCAGGGTCTCAAGGGACCCCTGGGATCTAGAGACTGGGCGCTAAACGGCTTGCTCACTAATATAAGCCCACGAGATACCAGAGCACACCTCGTCTTTCAGGGCCTCCCCTTCCCCCCTTCCACGCTCCCTCGCCCCTGGTCCCCGTGCCCCACTCCACACATCCCTGTGAGACCCCTTCAGCAGAAGCAAACCTGGGCTCCCAAGCCCTCCGAGGTGGGCCACCAAGGCCAGGTATGGGGACCCTTCTTTGGAGAAGCATATGGTGCCCCCAACGCCCCTCACACCGCAATTGTTGTTTTAATGTATTTGTTAAAAAGTACATAAAACACAGTTCATATTGCTATCTTTGGGGTGAACTAATTTTATAATAATATCACTCGAAATTACCCCCAAAAAAAAAAAACAAAACAATCCTACTGGGAGCTTGACTGAAGGATCTTAGGAAACATCAGGATTTTAAATTTAAGGATTTTTATCATTCAGGCATTTGATTGGGTCCCTGGGAATTTACCTACATTCACGCTGCACTTGCCTCGGGCCACGTACGCTAATCCCACTTGGAAATGTGCGCCTCTGCTTGGCAGCTGTCACCCTCCCTGCGAGCGCCGCCCACACCTTCCTTCAGCGCCCCGCTGACCCGCGCCCGCGCAGGGCAGCTACTCACGCGGGACCCCTTGCTGGAGAGAACCGCCTCGGAACAGCGTCGGGGGCGTCTTCCTGCCAAGTCTCTTTAACAGGCGATCACGCTCATTCGTCCTGCAAGTAAATCAAACACGGTCAGCCTCGAGCTCCTTCGGTCCCAGCTCAGAGGTCCTCAGCGCAGTTTCTAACCGCGGGTTGAAAATAAAACAGGCAGCAGTGGGGGGAAGCTTCCCCACATCAAGAAAAATGTCCCGTCTCATAAGCCGCCCTATTATTTACCTTAGATGCTACCTTGACACTTTTGAGTGCATGGCTCCGTCTTCTAAAAGGCGCTCTGTTTTCAGTCTGAACGGCGCACAGCGCCTCTGAACTCTGCCTTCCTCCTAATAGAAGTGCCTGACAAGCGCCCTTTTCATCCCGGGCAAAACCCGCGGCTTCCCAGAACACTTTTTTTTTTTTTTTTTTTTGCAGGGAGTGATCAGCGTTTCTATGGTAAACGTCTCAAAAAAATCTTGATCCCACCTGCAGTCCGCCTTTCCCAAAGCCAAAAACCCGTCCTGGGGCAAGAGATGGGACAAATGAATCGCAGGCTCCCAGTCAAGAGAAATAGTTCTTTCTGCAGAACTGGGCTCTTATTTTTGAACCACAAAGTGGAAATAAGGCAAGTTTCCTTCTCAAACACAAGGATCACACACTCTTCTCCCCATACTCCTTAAATTACCCCAAGGCTGCCACTGCTGTGAAGAAAAAGTGAAGTATACTGGAGGACCAGCTATGGCTTCTTTCCATAAACTAAAAGGTGGTGCTTGGAAATTGCCCACTTGAGCTGAATTGCTTTGCTTTCTCCCCTGTCAGAATGCCACTGGCCAGGCTGGAAAGAGGCTTCTGGTGACAGGAGATTGCCCATGGCTCCAATCTGTCATTTGTGGCCCTCTGAGGACATGGGAAGCTACAGTTGCTTGCAATCCCAAACCCCGGTCTACAGGCCTCCAGCCTGACCGCAATGCCCTTCACAGCCATCCCAAGGGTCGGCTGAAGAAGATTCCATGAGCTGAAATCCATTTTGCACTTGGGTTTCCAGGGGAGATCATTTCCTGATTGTTTTGGTTGAAATGATGTTTAATTCATCACCAATTAAGGGCAAGCCTTCGCTAGCTCAGCTTAGCAGAACGAATGATGGCTGATAAGGAAAAAAGACTTTTCCTACTCCTTCACAGCAGCTTTCCTTTCCCTCTTGTATCTTTCTCTTCCACGAGCCAAATTAATCTCACAGGGTCCTGCTGAGCGGCTGCGCTTCTCTCCAGCGACATGCAGATAACTGGGCCGCGCTGGCGCGCCTGTCTCTCTGGGGTGCCGCAGCATCCAGACCATTAACAGCCCCCTGGGCCGTGTGGCTGCAGGGGTGGGGGGTTGTGACAAAAGGCCTGTCCTCCCTGTTTGACACTTGCTGCTAGACAGTCGCGATTCCTGCCTAGGAGACACGGCTGTTAGTGCCTGGGGCATGGTGAGGCTGCCTGGGCCGGGGGTCTGTGCCCATTGGAAACACCAAGGAAGACCAGTGCCTCTTTCCCCGGAACTGAGGGACAGAGCAGGGCTGGGCTCTGACCCTCATGCCTCTCCTCCATCCTGGTCGGCTGGGCAGCTCCTGAAGCTCCCAGGCATGGAGTTTCATAACGGCACAGAGGGGAGCCACAAATCTTGGTGTCTCACTTTGCAGGTGAGGAAACAGAAACTTGGACGTGTCAACTAAGATGCTACTCCTCCCCACCTCCCACCCTCTTCTGGCCTGTGACAGAAGATAATGTCCTCATGGACATGGCGTACATTTTCCTTTCTTTTAAGGATGAAATATTCCAAGCATATGGAAACAGCCAAAAATGAGTAAAACAAATATCCACCCACCCACTCACTCTTTCAGCTTTAAGGGATGTTGAGTACCATCCTATGTAGCCATGCTTTGGAGGGACTCACTCTGTCCCACAGCCCTCCTTCCCACCCCACACGGTGAGGGGTCCATGGGGCCAAGGAGACATATCCACCCACAGCCCATGCCAGCCCCAGGTGCTTGAGGCCCTAGAAGTCCCTGCTCAGTGACCTTAAGCCTGCATCCAGGGGCAGCCTGACCCCTTCCCTGGATTTGTTGCTCTGAAAGTAGAGCAGGCAGCCGTGTCCCCACCCTATTCATAACGACGCATCAATCTAGATCTACAACTATCTGATAGCTTAATTTACAACTTTCAAATGTTTAGACAGAGTACGTGGTCTCCGTTTACACTCTTGCACCAAGTACTGCAAATGTTAGGAGTGGGCCTGGCTGTGATTACTCCTTCAGATTTTAACAAAACAAATAAAATCCTAAATATAACATTCCCTTTTTACTCCACCCTGATCCCATTCCTCTCCCTTCTACTAAATGAAGTTACAAATACTCTACTAGTCAATATCTTATATGTCTGCTACATGTATATATATTCACAATTCATATGTTTTAAATGTATTTTATTTTATGCATCCTATTTACTATGCTTTGTTTGCACCTATTTTTTTCTCTTTTCTTGCCTTCTGTTGAATTGATTAAGTTTTCTTATTTTGTTTTGTCTCCTGGTTCAGAGGAATACCTTATCATTTATTTTAGTGGTCGTTCTTAAGTTTTTAACATGCATATTTGACAAGGGCAAAAGTTAGAAAATAATTTAACCCATTCCTTGAACAAAACAAGGAGTTTAGAAAGCCTAACTCTGATTTTCCCCATCTCGTCTTTTTTTTTTTTCCCAGCACTGAAACTTTCTCAGTTTGATTGTTGTTACCATTATGCAGGTAATGCCTTTTCTTTCTTTTGCTTTTACAAGAATTCTCATTGTCTTTGATGTTCTGCAGCTTCATTACAACACTCAGTATGATGAGGTGTAGAGCGTTTCTACATCCTGCCTTCTGCAGGTTCTCCAATGTTGAAATCCCAAGGAATATTGTTTCCCAAATTTGTCTTTCTTCTTTAAGCAAGAAAAAGACCATTGTGAATAGAAATAATAAAAAAAGTTAGAAAAGCTCAAGATAGAGAGGTGGTGGAAATCAGGTTAATAAATGTTTATAACATTATATTATCTGCATATGGCTTGGAAGTGATCCACTGAAATATAAATAGGGAAAAACTGAAGAAAATGCAACCAATATGTATCTTGGTTAACTGCGTTAATGACAAAAAAACAAAAGATTAGTACAAATTAGCATGGGGAAAAACAATACAGCGCAATGAGATTTGTGTTAAAAAAAAAAAGGGAGGGGGGTACAAAGGTGGCTCAGTGGTAGAATTCTCACCAGCCATGCGAGAGACTCGGGTTCGATTCCTGGCCCACGCACTTCCCCACCCCCAAAAAATTATTAAAAAAAGGAGGGAGAATCTGAGATAAAGGGGATCCAAATGGGAGATAAATTCCCTCCCACCACCTGAAAAAACACATTTTTTTTTTTTTGCAAAATTCAACACCCACTCATGATACAAACAAAACAAAATCAAACAATAATCTCTCAGCAATTTAAGAACAGAAGAGAACTTGCTCAACTTGAAAGAGAACATCTACAAAAACATATTGCCAACACCATCCTTAATGGTGAAAGATGAAGGCTTTTGCTGTAAAACTGGAAAAAAGTAAAGGATGTCCCTCCCACAGCTCTTATGCAACCCAGCTCTGGATGCTCTAGCTAGTACAATAAGGCAAGAAAACGAAATGTGATGCATACAGATTTGAAAGGAAGTAACAAACTGTCCCAACTGGCAGATGACATGATGACTAGGTAGAAAGTCCCAAGAAATCTACATATATTAAAAATTCCTGCATCTAATAAGTAACAAAACAAGTTGGCAGGATTCAAGATCAACATAGAAAAATCAGTTGTATTGCCGTCTGCTAGCAGTGTACAAATGGACACTGAAATTGAAAATACAATACAACTTACAATTGCTCAAAAAATGAAATACTTAGGGTTAAATCTAGCAAAAAAATGTATAGGATTTGGATGTTGAAAACTATACAAGGCAGATGAAAGAAATAAAAAATCATCTAAATAAATGGAGGGAAATGCCGTTTTCATGGATTAAAAAACTCAACATAGTAAAAATGTAAATTCTCCTCAAGCTAATATGTAGGTTTAATATAATTCCTATCAACATCCCTGCAAGATGTTTGTAGATATAGACAAGATAATTCTAAAATATATATGGAAAGGCAAAGGAACTAGAATAGTTCAAACAATTTTGAAAAAGAATGAAGTTGAAGAAATCCATCTGTCTGATGCCAAGGCTCCTTAGGTAGCTACAGTAAGCAAGACTGTGTGGTTTTCTTAAAGAGACAGAGGCACAGATCAATGGGACAGAATAGGGATCCCAGAAATAGACCCACACAAAGATGTTCGGCTGATATTGGACAAAAATGCAAATGAATTTCAACATAGGAAAGAGAACATTTCCAACAAATCATATTGGAGCAACTGGCCAAAAAAATAAAAGAATCTTGCTCTCACATCTTACATAAAAAATTAACTCAAAATGGATGATGGACTTAAATATAAAACATAAAACTATACAACTTTCAGGAAAAAAAATAGGAGAAAATCTTTGGGCTCTAGAGTTCTTAGACTTAACACCAAAAGCTTGAGCCATAAGAAGAAAAATTGATGAACTGGTCTTCATCAAAATAAAAAAGAAAACTTTCTTCTGCAAAAGACCCTGTTAATAGGCTGATAAGATAAGCCACAGAGTGGAAGAAAATATTCGTTAACCACCTATCCAGCAAAGGGCTAGTATCTAAAATATGTAAAGAATTCTTAAAACAATAGAAAAAAATCCAAAGATCCAATTAGAAAATGAACAAAAAACAAGAAGAGACATTTCACTGAAGAGGAAATACAGATGGAAAATAAGGACACTAAAAGATATTCAACACCATTAGCCACTAGGGAAATGCAATCTGAAACCACAACGAGATGTCACTACACACCTATGAGAATGGCTAAAATAAAAAAAAAATAATAGGGACAATACCAAACTCAGACTGGGATGTGGAGAACCTGGATCACTCATACACTGCCAGTGGGAATGTAAAATAGTATAGCCGCTCTGGAAAACCATCTGGCAGTTTCTAAAACAAAAATCTAAACATATCACCATATGGTGAATATACTAAAATCCACTAAATATAATAAAATCCACTGTGAACTTGAGAACTTGATGCTATGTGAGTTATCTCTCACAACAACAAAATAATCAGAGGAACCTGGCCAACCCAACTGCTAACTCACGGAATTGTGAGCTAACGGTTGCTATTTAAAACACACACACATGCACACACACACACACACACACACACACTAAACATTCAACTACCATATGGCCTAGCAATTGCACACCTGGACATTTATCTCAAAGAAATAAAGAATTAAGTTCATGCAAAAACCTGTACACAAATGTTTATAGCAGCTCTATTCATAATAGCCCCAAACTGGGAACAACTGAGATGTCCTTCAATGAGTGAATGGTTAAACAGACAGTGGTACATCCACACCAAGGAGTAGTACTACTCAGCAATAAAAAAGGAATGAACCATTGCAATACCCAACAACCTGGATGCATCTCCATAGAGTTATGCTGGGTGACAAAAGCCAATCCCAGAAGGTTTCATACTATATATGATTTCAATTATATAACATTTCCTAAGTGACAAAAGTATAGAAAGGAGAACAGGTTAATGGCTGTCAGGGGCAAAGGAGGAGGTGGGAGACGGGAGGAAAGGGGGTTTAGCAACATGAGAGATTCTGGTTGTGGTGGACTTGCTTTGCATCTTGCCTGCATCGATGTAAATGTCTTAGTTGTGACACTGCTATAGCTGTGCAAGACGTCACCACTGGGGGGAAACGGGTGAAGGCTACTGGGGATCTCTCTACATTGTTTCTTACAACTGCATGTGAAACTACTATCATCTCAAAATTAAAAATTTAAATAATTTTGTAAAATCCCTTTGGCTTTTATGCCCTCCCTTCTATTTCATGTTTCTTTGTAGCTTTCCCTTCCTCAACTGGCTAATAAGTGCTCCCTTGCTGAGCCGAGTTTACAGTGGCTGGGGGAGACCCTCTCACACATCTCCTAGAGGCACACTGCTCGAGGGGGCGGCTGCCCACACCACCCCAGAGCCAGATGACCTCATTAGCTGAGCCTGGGCACAGACGGAAACCATTACCTCATTGCACGATTTGCAGTGAGGTAGTGAGGCTCACCTGAAATAAGGGTGAGCTCTCCAGTGCAGTCAGACGCCTAGGAAAGGTCAGCTTAGAGCCATGGGGTTGTTAGGGACAGATAAATTAGCGGGACACCTGGTCGACCCCGAGAAGCCTCAGGCAAAATGTGATGCAGGTGGTCTGAAAAGCCCCAAGTGTAATGGAGTGAGAAGTAGTCTAGACTCTGTGCCTTTACAGATAGGGGCCCTGGAGAAGAGGACAAAACAAAACAATTTTATGGTGGTGACGCCTCAACTAATCAGGAAGATGCTATTTGAGAAGTTAAATGGTATTCTATTCAAATTCTCCTTCCACAGCAGCCAAGGTTATCCCTTTAAAAAGGCACATCAGGCCATGCATGGTATTTACCTGCTTAAAATCATATAACAAATGCAAAGACCCTGGCTTTCTCTCAAACCCAATTTATTGCTATGCTTTTCCTCGCTCCCTCTGCTCTAGCCACATGGCCTTTCTTACTGCTTCCGGAACATTCTAAATATTTTCTCACCTCAAGATCCTTGCACTTACTTTCCCTCTGCTTAAAATATTCTTCCCAGACATGGCATCTCCTTCAGACGTGCCTCCTCTGGCTAACTTGGTATAAAACCACCTCCTCATCACCCACCCAACCCTGCTTTATTTTTCTTTACCACACTTATCACTACATAATTTATTTGTGTTCATTATGTGGTCTCCGTTAGAATGTAAGTTACATGAAGGTATGGGTTGTTTAAATTTGTTTTATAGTTATATCCCAACACCAAAATCTATGTGTGGTACATACATAGGTGCTCAGTAACTACTTGCTGAGGGGTTGAAGAAATGAATGAATAAATGCACACCGGGCCAAAGTACAAAAGCAGAGGCAAGACAGATATAGATGGATGGACTGGCAGATGGACAGATTATAGTATGGTAAGGCAAATGTGGCAACATGTTAAAACATGTGGAACTGGGTATCTGGGTGGGGGGTATGTCAGAATTCTCTGAAGAGGTCTTATATACTTTTTCCAATTCTCCTATATATTTGAAATCATTTTGAAATAAAAAGGTTTAAAGGATAAAATGCAGAAGCAAAGGGAAATAGCGAGGCACAGGATTCTATTCTGTTTCCTTCCAAAGGCTCCAGCTGCCTGGAGGGGGAGGGAAGAAGCTAGTGTGCTGACCTTTCAGTGTTTTGTGTAAGGGAGCTTCTTTCCAAAGCCAAGAATTTCTAGAGCCATGGGCCTACCCAGTCAACATTCTAATTTTGCCAAAAAAGTTAACACTTTTCAGACAGATGCTTTTGTTGGCTAATAGTTATTTTCCTGTATAATGGAATCCAAGCATTTCAGACCAAGTCCAAAATCCACCCCCCTATATGATGCTGAGAAACAACCAACTCGTTTAAGGGATAAGTATGTGGATATATGATGGAGGAAAGAAAAGATCTCAGAATGGTTGAAAGGCTAGTTATAAAAAAGCAAAAATGATTTTTTAAAGTATATAGTCACAAATAATACCTGGAGGAGAGAGAGAGAGCACAGGGTGCTAGAAATAAGCAAAGGGAAATAAGCCTTTAAATGTTAAGGGAAGATTTTGAACAGTGAAGCCTATTGCACTGGAATATAGATTCCCAAGAGTATAGCTGGCAGCTTTATCATGTGACACGTTGAAGAATAAATGTGACTTGCCAAAGTACCTAACATGTGACATTAAAGAAATGGGTTCATGACTTCATGGCATTTTTTAATCAATTAAATTCCTTGAATGTGAAGTTCCCCTATATAAAAACAAAATAAATTTGCTTTTTGGAGCTTAAGAAAATTTCAATCAAGTTTGAAATTGCTGATATCTCTTGAGGATGGGATGGTCTTTTAAAGTAGAAGACTCTCGAGGTCCCTTAAGCTCCAAATTAATAGCAACAGACATGTCTCCCAAACACACCTTCCCTCCTGCTTTCCTAATACTGCCACAAATGCAAACAGGGTCCAGGTCTGCACAGCAAACATCTGACTTTACAAATTCAAGTAAGTATCCAAACAAACAGAATAATTCAAGGTTGGCCACAAGGTACCCCAGACTCAATTATTCAAGTAATTAAGGAAAGTTGATGTTCACCATCAATTTACCTCCTGAACACTAATTAAAGATAATGAGGGTTTAAGGTGCTTGGCTAAGTCTGAGCTCTCATCCTGCCTGAGTTCACAAATAGGCAGAAGCACAGGCAAGACTCACAAGGAGGAAAAGGACAAAGTTTCCTTGGGAGAATACGTGGACCAATTAGTGGGGGAATATAACAAATTCTCCATGTGAGAATTATATATAGGAGAGCAACTGCAGACAGAATGACAATTAAATACAGTATATGATCATGGAAGGAATATAATCATGGGGGAGAAAAGGATCAAAAGGACATGATTGGGGCATGTGAAAAAATTAGAATATAGACTGTAAGCTTTACATCAATGTTAAAGTTATTGAACATGATAACTATACTTGAGGTTGTTACATAGTGAATATCCTCATTCTGTGGAAATGCACATGGAGTATTATGTGTTCACAGAGCCTGGCATATACAATCTACTCACAAATGTTCAGAAATGGATAGATGGATAGACAGACAGGCATAAATGGAGGACTGGTAGATAGGCAGTTAGGATGACTTGGCAAATGTGGCAAAATGTTAAAATCGGTGGATATGGGTGTCTGGGGTATAGTATGATGGAATTCTCTGTATAAGCTTTGTATTGTTTTTACCAGTATACCAAAAGTTTGAAGTTATTAAAAATAAAAGTTTTCAAGAACAAAAAAGGAAATAATTAAATATGGGGAATTGTGCACATCTCAGCCTACGTATTTATTCATAGGATTTCATACCAGAGCTGAGTTACTCCAAGTTCAGCCCACCTCCTGTAGAGAGCCAGAAACCACTTTTTAAACCATAACACTTATCATGTTCTTGAGATCCTTGAAGTCCTCTCTGGAACAAGGTGGGATGTGCGGAAATAAGACGTAGGAAGGAGTGAATGAATTCACATTCCTAAGCACTCTGGAGTCCAGCCCTGCCACTACACAACTCTGAGAGTATTTGCCTATCATTCTCCTTTCAATCTTCCCTGGTGGAGTCATGTAATATTAGCAATTAAGTCCTAGATAGTTTCATAAAAAGCCAAAGGGAAAAAAAAATACTTTGTGCAGTTGCACTTCCTTCCTTTTTCCAAAGAATGTGGCATATCAGGATGCACTGCGGGGCCTGGCATTACCACAATCGTGGTAACTGCAGGCTGGAGTCTGAGCTGCACGAATGGAAAAGTGCGAGGCTGCCATAGCCATCACGCAGAATCAGGGCCCATCGAGCCCTCCCCAGCCAACCGCAGGTGCTGGAGCCGCATCTCCACACAGACAGCGGGGATGACACTGAAGTCAGAGGCTGCAGAAACAGATGGAGAGCGTCGTCAACTGAGGTAACACCCGCCCTTAGCCAGAGCTGCTGTCAGAAGCCGAATGTGCAAATGTTTCTGCTGGGCTCTTAGTCACTAACCTGGGACAGATCTCAATTCACCATGGATTACTTTGTAGTTGGAACTAAAAATTCACTTTCCATAATTCCCTATCTCCATATGTACTTATGACTTTATTTTCCTATTGCCAGGTAGTCAGGTTAAATCTCAAGGAATGTCTGGTTCACCAGAAGAAAAAATATCAGCCTGTACACTTTCAGCAGACGGTGAATTAAACAGGTGGATGCTCAAACTATCCAGTCAGCAAGATGGAGACAGCACCTGTGCAGCCTTTTCTCAAGTAAAACCACCTGTGCAGACAAGTTCTGTGCAGAAGTAGGCCCCATGCCACTGCTGCCTTTTTTATTCTTAGTTGTGTCGATTGTTGAGATTTAAGGCAAACAGAACGGGAAAACCACCATGCAGTCATCTGGGGCCAGGTGACAGGTGTCCAGCCCAAGAAGCACACCTGTGGTGGGAAGTGCCACCCCAATCCCCTGTGGCTGGTAGCCATGACTGTTCTCGGCAACTTATTCCACTCTCTTGGGGCCTGGCCTTTCGAAAGAGTATCTTCCAGGTGGAGAGCCCCAGTGGGCAACACCACACTGCCTCTGCCAAGGGCTTCCTTCACTGCCTTTAAGGCAAGGTTTACCTCCAACTGATAAAGTCATCGACACATCAGGCTGATAGAGCTTTAGAGGCCAAGGAAGTGAAGGCCTTTGCCTTCCTCCAAGAAGAACAGCCTCGAAACATGGCCAGTATTGCTGGCAAACCATTTCGTGGAAACTTTCCAAATCAGCCGAGTGTCTGCATCACATGGCCTGCTCATGTTCTCCAGCTGGGAGGCGTGTCTCACGGCACAGCCTCCTGCGGACTTCATGATGGGAGGCTGCCTGGACAGGCCTGGCGGCTCCAAGACCTGTCCCTTGGCACCAAGCACGCCGTGGAAAGATTCATCACGGCAGAGGCTGGGATAGAGTTGAGAAAGACATGGTAAAAAATAAAAATCCACGGGGCATGGGAGTGGCAGAGTACATGTCCCTTTCCTTTACCAAGTGGAAAAACAAAACAAAACAAAACTCTGGGTTATGAACTTTTTAAAAGAGTGGATTGAATGTTTGAATTAATAATTTGTACATTTATATCTGACCTGTCTCTGGGTAATCCTTAAAAATTATGAAATAGGAATTTTACAAACATGGTTTATCTCCAGCGCCTGGTCACTGTACCTCCTGAGCACCAAGGATAAGAAATCGTAGGTGAGATGCACCTTGGCCTCTGGGAAGCAATACGATTTTTCTACGACTTAAGATTGACAGCCCAACCAAACCGTGTTGCAAAATTGACATGTTGGGAGATGGTGCATGGCATCTATAAGATTCCTCAACAACCATTTCTTCCCTCCCGCACCGAGGAGCCCCATGCTTATGGCCAAGAGCCTCCCGTCCCACACCTTCCTCTATAGCCCCATCAGGTAAGCTGGACCCACTACCAGGCACGTCCCTGATTGTAGGGACTGGCTCAGAACTGTCCCATCAGGGAAATGAGGGACTTCTGTTAACTGGTTGTCAGAGGCAAACTCTCCTCTCTCATTGGCTGTCAACAAAGGCTCTGACAGTCCTCATGACTAGGGGTGACCAGCCTGTGATCACAGCAGGGTGGGGTGTGGGGTGTGTGGGGGTGGGGGGCGGTGCAGAGAGGAAGTCAACTTCATATAAGGTATTGGGGCCAAAGCAAAAAGATGAAAAGAAAGTGGTGACTTTTCTGAGCAGTGGGTGAACTGGCCAGGACTGCCTTCCAGCAGGATTTTCTCATGGCAGGAGCTGGCCACTGCTCTCACCCTAAAGGTCAGCCTGAACTCAGGCTCCTGTTATTTGAGACTGAAAGCATCCTCTGGCTGGTACAAGATTTCTTGTTCCAAATAATTAAGAATCTCGGCCCAAGGACAGATTTTCAGGAACCAAGAGTGTAGGCTTAGAAGAGAGAGCAGGCAGAGCGAAGTGAAAAACTGAGTTGAAGAAAGATGGAATTTGGGGCCATTTATTCTTGACCTTGTTTCCCTGAGATTACAGTGAGTGGTTCTTTTGACCAAACTCACAGAGCAATCCAGGTTGTATCATCTCCACTAGTCTTATAGCCAGCATACATTATTTCCACTAAATGAAATCCATTAGATACATCAGATCTTCTGTGATGAAGCAAATTCCCTGTTTAACAGTGTCATGAACTCCAAAGGGCTGGGAGTAGTTGATGGTAAATCCATAGGGAGCTCATTCTGAAATTTGCACATTTGGCTACTTAGTGCTATCTGCAAGGCAATTATAAACCTACAGTTTTCTTTTATCGTCAAAAGGGTGAGAGACCACGATAAGGAAACTTTCCTATAATGTAAGCTGTTCTGGAATGGGGGTGAGCGTTACTATCAAACACTATCAGAGAAAATATGCCTGTCCCAATACAACTGTGCATGCAAGGGGAATCCCGGGACATACAGACTTTGATAGTCTAGGGACAAATTGCAGAGACCATGATAAAGAAAGGCAAGTGACACTTTTTCATATTTTCCACTTATCAGACTTCATTCTAGGCTATTTCTTAAAACTGAGGCCTTTGATGGCTCCCTGTGGCTTACAGACTAAAGCCCAAAAGCCCAGGCTTCATCAACAGGTCACACAATTTGGCCTTGACCTACTTATGCAGCCTAATCGTTCACCACCAAGGTACTGAACTTCTTATTGCCTGCAAATAACTTTTTACATCTTCCAGAAGGTTTTTTCCCTGCTCCACTGCCTGGTGGGAAATTTTCATTTGCCTGGGCACCCCCGGCAGTCTCCCCATCGCTCTAGTAAAACACTTTTCACATCTTCTTTCTTTACTACTCATCTGCTATCATTACTGAGACTGTGAATTGCCAGTGTGCACAGAACAGGTCTTATTGTTTTTTTTCTTTCTTCACTGCCTGGCACTATCTCTGACAAACTTTAAGGGCTAGATTCATACTCTTGCTTGGAGTATCATTACCACGAAAGATGACAAGAGCAGAATCCTTAAGTGAGTAAATGCATATAGGTAACCACATGTGGGAAATTCTCAGAAGCTCTACTTTTGACCTCTGATGATTAGGAAGAGAAATCACCAAGGTTTTTCAAGAATATACTTTTAGAAAACGATCTTCAGCCACGGGGTATGCACACCCTTGGCATTTTTAAAGAATCATGATACTACTTGTTTAGCAAGTGCTTTGTGCAACAATTTCATAAGGTTAGAATGTAAATGTTGAATGGTTCAGAGAAGTAAAAAAAAAAGTTCAGGCAGCATGACGTCCTGCATTGCTTACAGATGGGTGGACAAAGTTTTGGGAGAACAAATGATAAATTTCACTCTTAATTCTATGATCAGGTTTTTCTTATGTTGTCACCTTATTTTCTTTTGTTTGTTTTCTTATGGTAGGAATATATGAAAATGCTGAATATATCAATTGTTAGGAATGTGAAAATATTCACATCAACATGAAATCAGCACAGGAAATCAAAATGGAGAAACAGAATATGCATCCCACAGCCCACAATACATTTTTAATGATGTCATGGAGTTGGATACTCTCCAAATAAAGTTCTAAAAAAACAAAAGTCAGAAAACTTGAAACTTGCTCATGTTATAAATTGCTGTGTTCAAGAAAGGAGCTAATAGCAAATAATAAAGCAGGACATAAGCTATGAAGTCAACTTGATGGAATTATGTCATTATGTCCTTTGAGAATATAAGACGGGAGATGAAGAAAATTTGCCCTGTGAGAATCTGTAAGAACTGAAGACATAAAGTACACAGATGTGGATGTGTGATGGGCTTCATGGACAACTCCCTGAAGGGCCTCAAGAAATTTATTTATCTGGAATCACACAGTGCACTTTGCTCGTAGGCACTACAATTGTTTTTGAGGAGATCAGTAAGAGTGATTTCATTTCCAAATACCAAAGACATGAAAGTGAAAAATTTTTTAGAGGAACAGCAAGAATTCTGTCTTCAGTCAGACAAAATTGCTACTATACTGTAGTTTTTGGACCCAAGAAACACAGGCCAAAATGTAGCAGAAATGTGAGGCTGGCTTCTGTATTACTCTGGATTATCAAATAAAGAGTGCGCTTGGGATTGTATTTGGAAGCCACTGTCAAATGCTCCGGTATACAAAAATTCTTTAGATGTTTGGTCAAAGAATACAACCAATTTGTCCTGCAACATGGCAGCCAGGCTTGTGCACCAAGCGGCCCCAACGCCTCTTTGCTCTTGACCGTTTGGGTGTCTTTCATCCCCTGCAGCATGTGAAAGAAACTGTGCATGAATTGGGAGCACGCAAAAGGCCTTTATCTCAAGCCTGGTGACAACTTGGACAATTCTCCAGTTTTCAATAGGGCTGTGTGAGGATGGTGAAAAGATGCTAGCTTAGACAATGAGCCCAAAGTTCCATATGACAAAAGTGCTTTCAGCAAGTTCCTGTCCTCAGTTCTTTTTCTAAAAGCAAATGCTTTCTGAATAAGTAGGACATAGCAAGGCAGACAAAAGATCTGGGGGGATATAGCGAAGCTTTAATAAACAAAACAACCATCAGTCTAGAAATACCTTAACTAATTTCCATCTAGATTTTCTTCCACCTCAAATCTTCACTACTTCTGATAAACTGATGAAAAGGAATATAGGACGGAACTCTAAAATTTTGATTCCATTAAGTAATCATGAGTTATGTTTATAAGTAAACTCAATGAGTACCTGTAAAACTATTAAGTTTTACTTTTTAATTTATATACAAAAATTTCAAATTATTTATTTTGAATTCTCAAACTAGATTGAAAATAATATTAAGATAATAAACAGGTTTTACTCTCTCTAAAATGTATATGCTCTCAAAAGGCTTCAAAATACTTGAAGAATTTATACTTTGGATTTTGTGACTGAACTGAAATATCAGGATAGTGGATGTGTTTAGGTTTAAATAGCACTGTTCACTATTCTGAAGTCATTGAATATTTAAAATAAATACTTAACTAAAATAAGATGCATGCAAATGTTTCATTTAATACATATCAAATCTTCAGATTTTGAAAACCACAAGTGTTTTCAAGTAAGCTTGCTTCTGTGAAGATCTCAAATTAAAGGTTCTTTGCCATTATATTTGACCTTACCGACCAGTCACTGATTAGAAAGGTTGTGATTCTAGATTGTTATTGCTAAAAAGCATTCTTCTATTTTCATCCATAAAAATTATACTGGCAATTATCCTCTTCTACTCAAAGTACATCTGCTTAACCATGTTCTTGTCTGCATAGGTCAGCTGCATAATAAGAGAACAATCAAATGAGCACATGATGCTGATCAGCACTTATGTAAATGCTGGGTTCCTTCTCTACGTGACTTTACACTGATGATAAGAAATGTAAGCAGTGGTTAGATAGAGTGAAAACAAAGGAGGAAGAGTCTGAGACTACAAGGTGAATTGTGAAAACCTGTTTAACATTGGCAACTAACCTTCATGCATTCAGAAAACAGAAATAAATTGCATAAAGAGATTACACAATACTGTCCTCCATAACACTAGTTTCAAATTTTTGTCCTTATGTAAATCATCTCACTGGTACCTCTAATTGACCTTAAAATAAATACATGTCTTAATTTGAATTCGTAAATAAATAAATTTTACTTAACTTCTTGATTCAGAATGGAACTCCACAGCTTTTAAAAGGTATGGTAATTACACATTCTAGAAAATTGGATCATGCCTGTCCTTTGCTTAGAGCTTTCCCACGGCTCCTTGTGGCACAATCCCCAAGGCCCCATCCTTGCCTACAAAGCTGTGTGACCTGACCCTGTTGCCTTGTAACTGACTTTGCCTAACACGTTCTGAGCTCTCCTGACCAGCATTCATTCCCCATTACAAACCCGTCTTCATCTTCTCAAAAGAGCTATCACAGCCTCATAGTCTCCTGTTTGTTCATTGTCTATTACTCCCACCAGGATATAAGCTCGGAGACACTGGGAATCTTTTCTCTCCTGTTCTCTGCCACACCCTTGACCTGGCACCTCCTCAGGGTTCAATAAATGTCTGTGGAATGAATGGATGAATTAACAACTTGCCGGCAGTAGGCTAAGGGCTGGTTCTGTTTGCTATGAAGCCAACATGTTTACTCATCAGAAAGTGTGAATTCCCAATTATTACCACCTAAGTTATCTTGAGCCCATCCTAATTGCTGGAGAAATAGAGTAAAGACCGAATGAGCATGTCATCACTGCCCTGTTAAAAGGAGAAGACAACTTGGACTCACTGGATGGGAGGCTCCGTGGTGAGCATCCACTTCTATGTCCTGGTCTACTGAAAAATTTGTCCTCGGGTACACTTGCACGAGACAACCTGCCCCCCATGTGCTTTTCCACACCTGTTAATAGAGAAATCTTTCTTTCAAAAAGTCCAATAAACCCATAGCCCAAGGCTGGGATCCACCATGGCCATCTTCTAGTTATAACTTTTACACATCTTTCTCCAACACAAAGTCAAGAGCTCCACATTCACCTGTGACCCAGTGGACCTTCCCTGGCTTTTCAAATGCCAACCAAACGCTCTAGATGGGAACTACCAGACCTTACATCAAGGACCCTGCCTGGGATGGGGCACACACACCCAGGGTATCCTGGAGTGCAAAATCATCCATCAAATATAAATATGTTCAGCACTGACCCTTAAGTCCTTTTTTCCTCCTCCAGTTCGAAACCTAAGGGGATTCCGGAATTCTCTTCAATGCAGTACAGAAACTACTTCACACACATACTTCCAGGAAGCCAATAGGGCTGAGAGGTTCTTAAGAAATGAGTACAGAATGTGGTCATTCCAGGGTAATGTCTAAATGAAGACTCAGTCTCAGGAGGAGAGTTTCTGGTCATGAGTTTTCTGCTGGTTGGAATGCTTTACTCTCCATCACAGCTGGAGGAAGGGAAGAAAGAGGAGTCAAATGAAAAGCAAACAACTCGGGGATAATGAAGTGGAGAAGTGATTAGCCAAGATCTTCTTAAAGTCTTCCTGAAGCGCTAATCCCTGCCTGGAATGCGCTAATGTCACCATTCAAATTATATATGCTCTAGACAATGTAAAAATCCTTTTTTTCTCCCCCAAATCTACCTTCATATATTTCTGCTGGCTACTTGAGTAGATTAAATAAAACCAATTTTGAAAAAAAAAAATAAAGGATTAAAATACGTCATTGCTACTTTAAAAGAGGATGCAACGAATGAACCATTAGCACTAATTAGTTACTGACATTCATTTCATGAGTAAAAATGCTTTCTGAAATGGAGCCTTGTTGGCAAATGAAGAAAGGTGACGTTAAACTAACTCGTCATAATTAAAAATATATAAACATTTTCAAACCATCCCGGAAATGCACTGCAAGGACGCCTCAAACCAACCAGAGGCTGACTCTTAACCTCTCCTCCATGCCGGTTTAGGGACTTCTCTACCTCACAAGAAAGCGACTCCTCTCTTCCATGCCTCTCTCCAGACATGTCATAAAGACGCTCCGAGCCTTTTATTACCGTGCACAGCAGCTCCACTCCTCATTAGGTGGACAGTGTGACACAGCCAATGCACCATTCTAAAGGCGAGAAAGGACTTTTTCCTGCTTCAAATAAATGACAAGTGGTATTTATAAATATTTTTTTTAGAATTATTCAACATCAGCTTGTAGCAAAAAAAAAAAAGTAGGGGGAGGGCACTTAGGATTTAATATCCTTAAAATAACAGGGAGCCAATTATTTTTTGGTTGACACAGGCAGTTTCGGTATTAACTAAATGCTAATTAGTCTTTTTAGTTCCTTGGCAGTTTATTTTCTTCATCCTCTCCTTCCTGTACCTAGAAGACAGTCACCAGAAATCCCCATTTGGGTAATCCACTCAGCCCTTCTGTAATTTCCTGGACCATTTACCTCCTTTGTCCCCTGAATGCATTTCTTCACCTGTTCTATTTGCCACTAAATCCGGGGATTTCACTGGCCTTGCTCGGGAGGGCTGTTGACTCTGATTGTTTTTCTAAGAGCCTGTCTTCTTGTCTAAATTAAAATGTTTGCTGACTTCAAGCCTTTACCCACCCTTCTACTCTACACGAAGGTTAAATACACTTAATTAATTTGGTGATTCTGCCTGGAGATCATCTCCCACCATCAAGCTGCTCTTTTGTGAACTATAGCCCAACAGCTGGCAGCTGGCAGGGACTCTCTTACCTTCATTTGCCCTGAAGTTGTCAGATTGCTTTGCTCCCATATTCCTTTGGGGGACTGTATAGAGCCCTCTGAGTTCCGCGCACTACTTTTCAAAGTGACAGACCCAGATCTCTTTCTTCTGGCATCTTCACAGAGGCCCACTCCCCAGATAGCCACCCTTCCCAGGCTCTTTGGGTATACCACTTCTTTCCCGGGGCTCTTTTGTTTTAATTAAAAAAAATTATTAGCGCAGTTGGAGGTTTACAGAAACTTTGGAAATGGAAGCATGTGGGCAGCTCACAGTATCTGGACTTCAGAGGATGAGGTCCGGAGCAGGTGACGTAGGCTTGGCCGCTGCCTCTACTTGGGGACTCGGCCTCTGCCTGGAGACACGGCCACTGCCTGGGGACTCAGCCTCTGCCTGGGGACTTGGCCGCTGCCTCCACCTCCCCTCTCAGAGGCTGAGCTGCCTTTTCTGCACAGGAGGAAATGCCCATTTTCACATATGGTGGAGAGTGTTATGATAAAAATAAAATGGGATTTCGTTTCCTTTAAATATGTGACATTTAAAATAAAAAAGGAAGGAGGTACTTTTCAAGACAAAAAGCACAAAACCCAAACATTATGTGTGGACATGGCTCAGACCCTAATACAAACCAACCAACTCTCATAAGACATTGTTGAGACAATCAGGAGAATCTGATTATGGCCTGGGTATTAGATTACTACCAAGGAATTATTAATTTTATTAGGTGTGAAAATAGGCATTGAAATGATATATATTTAATAACGTGTATATATTACAATACACTATAAGACAATGTAATATTTAGAAATACATACTGAAGTAGGTAAGGTTGAAATGATGTGATATCTGGGAATTGCTTTAAGCTCTTTGGCAAAGAAAAAATAGGGGGAAAAGGAATAAATGCAGCGACTGTGGCAAAATCTTGATAACTGTTAAATCTGGACGATGAATCCATGGGAGTTCATTGCGTTGGTCTCTCCACTATTGCGTATACTTGGATAATTTCATGATATTAAAAAGAAAACTTTGACAACGACTGTGCTATGGAAAGCCCCAGCTGATGGCATATAGCAGAGGGAGGGGTGGCAGAGGGTGACGAGGGATGTGTCTGGAGGTGGGCAGCTCGGGAGCAGTTCACCCAGGGCACTTATCCTCAGGGCTGGGAGCCCCTCCAGGACAAGTCTGTCTCAACTGTCCTGGGCCCCCAGGGGCTTGGCCCGGTGCCCGGGACATGGGACGAATGCTACCGGGTAAAACCAGTGAGTGGACAGAGACAGGCCAAGGGCTAACCAACCGTACAAGAGGTGGCCGAGCTCGGTGAGGGGAGGGACAGGGGCTGAGAGTCACACAAGGAGAAAGTGGGGAATAAAGCTAAAAAGAATTCTGGGGTTGGGACGGTGAGTGGGGGAGGGCTAGATTTCATTCATTGGGTTGATGGGAAATCATCGCGGGATTGCAACCAGAAAGCGGCATGGCTAGGGCTGCTTTTTAGGGACGTAAGGATGGATGGAGATGGAGCGGCACCACGGTGGGAAACCAGCGAGAACGAATCCACGAAGTGGCTGCCCTCTGATGTAGGGCACCAGCCTACATCAGAGCTGAGGGCATTACAGCTGAGGGCATGTAAAGTGCCCATTTACAGGAAAATTCATGAGACCTGGCAAGACAAGGAAGGAAGGATGAAGCCAAGAGTGCGTCTGAGATCCTGGGAATAGTTATGCCGTTTGTGGGAGCAGAGAACTTGAAGGAAGGGCTGATTCCAAAGGGGAAGACGGCGCTTTCTGGCTTTGGACACACTGCATTTAACATAGACTTCCACGCTTGGCAGGAAAATCCGGTTAGGGCGACAGCCAGTGTTGGATACACACTCCTCTTTGTAGAGAGGAGCTGGTTGAAGTAGTAAACCCAAGGAAGACTTGGGAAATTCTCAGGATTATCAAACTCTCTAGTTTCCCACCAGAGCTCCCCAATCCAAAACTCACCCCTGACATGCCCCACACTTCTCTGATGAACGTGGGGTCCACCTGCATCTCTGACTTTTCCCCAGACTAGGGGTCCTCTGGATTTTTACTCAGATAAAGAGAACTGTATTCACATTCTCAGAAATAAGCCAACTGCTCTGGGAAAAACCCATGTGTGTTAAAATGGTTGGTGAAATTTAATTGTTCAGCTTTTAAGTTAAGGGAGAGATGGCTGGTAACACTTTTTGAGTGCCAACACATGCTGCAGATTTAATATATATTATTTCACTGAAACCTCAAAGCAAATCTGTGATGAGAAAACTAGAATTCAGAGATGCTCAATAACCCTTCCAAGGTCACACAGCTTTTTGAGTGGCAGCTTCTGGCTCACAGCTCAGGTCTGTCTTGAAAATCGATGCTCTTTTCACTGCGTCCCAGCACAATCATGGAAAAATGCAGCCAGGAGAGAAATAAACCCTAATCAGGTGTTGGAAGCATACATTTGCCACCTGGCCTAGAGCGGTGACCTAAACTGATGCCAGAATTTCCTATCCTTTTAGTTATGAAAAAACTGATGGCATTTTAGGAGAAAAAGTGTAGGAAGGGGTGAGAAGGGAAACAAAGTGAAGCCAGAGTCAGGCATTGCCAATACCCCTGTATTTGTATGTATTTCTTGGAGAAAAAAATGTTTCCTGAAATCACATGAAGCCTCTAATGGAAAAATAATGTACAATGAAGCCAACGTAGCTCATTTTAAGCTTGATTATACTCATATTTGACTCGGCAGTTCCAATTTTGTCTTAGAGGTGTGATATTAAATTGATTTTTAAACATTATTTTAAAGTTCAAAAGATTTCTGTTTAAAAGATCAGAGCACAGTGGCTAATTTTTAGTTGGGCATTCACCCAAAATGGTTTGGGGAGTGTTTTCTTTTTTTTTTTCCTTTTCCTTTTTAAATATAATGGGTTTTAAGAAGAGTACTAGGGGAGCACCTGGAGCGGGGGGGTTGGGGGGGTTTCACCTTTGTTTGAGAATCTTGTTGATACGTTTTAGGCTCTCTCTCCTATTTCTCAGCAGATACTGTTCCTGAAGCTTCAAGAATACTCACTGTGGAGGCTTGAAGCAGGGCCTCAGCAATTCAGAGGTAAGCTTGGGGAGATACAAGCGCAGGCTGCCTGCCCAGGCAGAGGCAAGAATCAGATTTCCCTCCCGCTCCTGGAGAGGCTGCCTGGCTGTCTAGATAACCTGGAAATAGCCCAGAGCCCAGGCATCAGTGTCCACTGGTAGCACAAAACCAGGGGCCAGAAAATGCCAGAGCCTCTGCCAGGGAGGCCAGTCTGCTCGCCTTTGCCCAAAGACCCAGGGCCGCTTATTCTTGGGGTTTCCCCCAAGTGAAAGAAAATCCCACTACCTCGCTGGAAAAGGTAAGAGCAGTAAAGTACTGCCTGACATTGAAATCAGAGAAAATCAGCCCACCACCCCCATCCCCACTCCCACCAGTTTGTGAAGCAGAGATAGAAAGATCTAGACTAAAAACGAAGGTTTTCTTGTTAGTCAAACTAAATATAACTTTCATTATTTCCATTAAACATATCAAACATTTTACTTGCTTGCCCTAATACCTAAAACATTACAGAATACCCCCTACCTGATGCCAAAGAAGAAAGAACAATTTAAGGGCAAAAAAGTTAGCTCTCTCATGTTACATGACATTTTGAACATTTATTTTAATTATATTTGTAAAGGTAAGTGGCCATGGGTAGTTTTTCTCTGCCACCAGAAAAAAATATATAAATTAAAGTTTAGGAGGAAAGAGGGAAAATTGTTACCAAGACATTAAAAAAGGATCATGATGATGAACATGCAACCAGGTGATGATGATATTGTGAATTACTGATTATATATGTAGAAAGGAATGATCATAAGTTAAGAATGTTTGCGTTTGTTATTTTTTTTTAATTTTAAAAAAAGGAATTCCTCCAGTTAGCTCCTCGTTTTTTAGACATGCACAAAATAACTGACTGGTAGGCGCAAGATACAAAACGGATTCATTGTTTCATCTTGGCAAAGATTACTGCGTAGGATGGCTTGGGGGAAAGGTATTCCAATCAATTCAAATATTAAACAGTGTCTAGTATTTACAGGGCAAACAAACAAATAGATCAAGAAAAACTTTAAAGCAAGGGGGAAAAGCACTTTTTTGCGTAATACTTTAAGCATTTTCTTATTATGCTATACTTTTTGGATATCTAATACCGCGATTCGAATCCTTTTTCATAATCAACTTACTTTTTCTCAGTTGTGAAAGCAGGTTTGTTCACACATAAATTATACAAGGTGACTCTGGGTGACAAGATTTACTGATGAGAAAGTTCAAAGGCATGTAGTGAAAACTGAATGTCTATCAAAACACTGTAGAAGTCTGAGGCTTAGACATGTTCACTAACATGTTAGGTTAAAGTACTGCATTAAATCAATAAAAGGTATAGAGGGAGATTTAGAATCCTAGCTATCATTTCAAAATTGCAATGATAACCACGGCATAACAGGATTTAATAAAAAACGAATGCATGAAGACTTTGGTACCATTTCCTATACTTACATGCTAGAATATTTGCCGGTGACTTGGACCTAGATTTTATTATGTGGCAGAGTGTCCTTTCAGGGGCCCCAAGGAGCGTTTCGGGAGTTTTTCTGTAACCCTTCAGATGGTTTGAGACGCGGAGCACCTGCGGGGTGCTGAGGATTTGCTGGCCCCGGAGGCGGGAGGATGGGGGTTGCTGGAGGGTTAACAGATGGGCAGGCCGAGGCTGCATCCCCACTGCTTCTCCTGGCAGGCTCTCCTCTAGTGACCGCACGGCCTGCCCTTGCACATGGCCCAGGGACTGCTGGCCTGCCTCTCGCCAGCCCTCCTTGGGCTCCCCTGCCGGGAGCTAACTCACTGGGCCCCACGAGCTCTGTGTCAGCAGAGCACGCCCCCTCCCTGTCCTCAGTCCCAGCTCACTGGACTTGGGCGATTCCTGCCCAATTAGGCAAGAACTTCTGCTTTTGCTTAATGGAGCGCTGCTCTGTGCCAGACTAACGGCTGGAAATACACAAGCAAATGGAAATATTGGACGGGATTGGGGAGACGTGAGAAGAGAAAAAATTACTGAGGATCTCTCAAAAAGGAGTCTACACATTTTTTAGCAGGAAGGACAGAGCTGGAGAATCCCGGAGCCTGCCCCTGCCCGGCGAAGGCTCTACCCCGGCTTACCCTCTCCCACCCCAAACAGTCCCAGAGACTGCCCAGGAATTCCAGCAGGTGTGAAAGAAGCAAACAAAGGTGATAAAAGAACAATTGTGAGGCAGCTCTCCAGAGGCCTGCCAGGACACAATCATCTCTTGCAGGGAGCAGCATGCTGCCATTATCTAGTTTGCAGATGGACCACCCAGAAAATCTGGGAGCAATTAGGAGGGAGAAAACAAATGAGGGGGTGGGGGATGGGGGTAGGGAGGGAAGGACTCTCCAAACTATCTTGTGCCTAGGAATCCAAAAGGAGGAGGAGAAAGTCTCTGTGGAAGAATATAAAGAAAGTCTAGAAAGACCAGAGGAAAAGGAAAAAGGCCAGAGCAGCATGTGCACACACCCTCACTTGCACACTCACCCATGCTTGCACACTCACTCGCGCTTGCAGAACACAACTGCCCAACCACAAAAGTATGACATTTACAAAGGGACCAGAAAACAGATTTTAACACAAGGAAGGCAGGAAACCACATTCAGTGGCTATCAGGAGATTTAAAAGCGAATTTTGAAGAGTGTAGGTGAAGTTATAAAATTTTGCTCCTTTAATCAATAGCAAGCAAAGATAGGCTCATGCTCTGTTTTAAGGCTTAGGGTCCACGACTGCCACAGTACCACGACTCTCCTGTCCCAGTGAAGACAAGCAGCTGGCACTATGCACTCCTGCAAAGGGTCAGGCAATATTCTGTGCAGGACATATTCCATAAACCCTAACCACAAATAGTATTCTTAGCATCCTTCCATAACAGATGAAGAGAAAATCCCAGAGACATGAGTTATCTTGCCCGAGGTCACAAGGCTTGAATTCAAACTCAAGCTCAGGGCCTCTGTAAAGTGCCACGTGATCCTCCACACTGCACAGAGGCCTTTGCATATGCTGTTCCCTCGGCCCGAGACACCCTCTCACCTCTCTGCCCATTCAAGTCCTTTCGGTCTTCAGAGTCCTGTTTCCAACCCCATCTCACAGGAAGCCTTCCTGGGTGGCCTCCCAGGCGTTGCCCCTTCTCAATGCCCTCCCGTTGCCTATCCCATAGCCAGAAGGAAACCCTGCCCCACAGCAGATCAACACGTTCAGTGCGTTCTCATCCTACGGTTTTTGTAAATTTTTCCTGTAGAATGTTGGAAAGGACTTTTAGGATTTTGCTTGGGAATTCCCGTTTTACTTGGAAATGACAATGATCTATCGATTACTTGAGAATTCTTGAGCTATGAGAGCCTGTAATTTGTTCCCCAACATGAGAAAACCTTTTGTGTTTATGGAGCTTGACAATGATTATGAATCCTATGCATTTTGTAGAGTTCATTAATTGCATTGTTGTTAGCTTAATACTAACATTTGTTCATGTCAACTGGCAGCGCTTCTCCCCTCTCCCAACCCAGCCATATTTTGGAGACTAGGAAGACTTTTTTTCAGGTTTCAAGGAATTTTGTAGGTATTTGAAAAGCCAGTAATGTGTCCAACAGACAGACTAGCCTTGCTCTTGGCACTGACCATGTGCTGCATCTTCAACAGTTATATATAGACTTGCTTTAAGCCAGCCCTCTACCCTCATGTCTTTACAATTTAAGCTCATTGAAGACAGTGAGTTTTTCTTGTTCACTGATAATCTGCAGCAATGACTAGCAAGGAGGCCATAAAATAGTGGCTTGATGAACTCCCTTATTAAAAAATAATTCATAAATACACAAACCACAACTTGAACTACAGACCCCACGACCCCTTTCCGAAAACACCTACAGTTATTTGAAACTGCACTCCTGATACCTCCCAAAATGTTTGGATTCTCCTTTTCAAAATAGGAAATAAAAGTTGCTGTACCTCTGATAAACAAATGAAGGATGATACAAATAAATAGACTATGAAACAAAACACAAAGTAGGAATCTACTCTAGAAGTGCTCAGTGTTTTTTGTTTGATTCATTGGCAACAAATTTCCCTGGAAGCATTTAGAGGAGAGTTCCATTCCTCATTTACGAGACATGCCATTTCTCTAATACAGCAATAGCTCTTTAGTAAATGGCAAATTGTTCTTCAGGCTCCAGGAATTTCTTTTGGCTAGTGAATGAATTTTATTCAACTCTTAACAGTAAGATTTTAACATATGTGAGTAAAAAGGAGGTTATGCTGACATACCATGAACCACCCAATAAGTAGTTTACATGAAGCTTCCTAATTCTGTTAGAAAAATAATAATTCTTAAAACAAAAAAAAAGATATGCACTAAGTGGATTGTAACAAGATTTACCTACGGAACTGATCACATGCATTATTCAGCGTGCACTCCTTCATAGCAGATATTCATCTTTTAATATAAGATTGGTCCTGATCTCACAAGAGCTAGCATTTAAATACTCTTCAGCAGTGTTGTTAACTTGAATTCTTCCACCTCCAGTTAACATTGCTACTATTTCTGTGTTCTATTTCTATGGTGGTTTTGCAGATGTCCAGGCCCAATATAAACCCCAGCTTTATCTGGTGACAGGTCCAGTGACCCCAAAAGTCGTGTTTTCAGCTGCCGCCACGAGAGAGAGTGCAACTGAAATCCCAGTGTCATCATGCATTTATAGAATAACCAAAATGCTTCAAAACAAGCCCTCCATACTGAAGACTGAGAGAAGGAGCAATATGGGAAGGAAAGGCAGGGAAAGGGGCTGGGTAACTTGCGTTCTTCAAACATTTGGAAGGAGCTGCCTCACCTTTTCCCACTGCTATCACGAAGCATTGCTTTTCCCATCACTCTGGACTTTGTTTCCAACTCCTGCACCTCCTCCAGCAATGTTTTTTTGCAGGTATGCTTGACCCTGTATCACCAGGAAGAGACAAAAAGGATATAACGTGTGAACTTTACATAGTGGAAAAGACTCATTTCTACCCTCTTGGACCACAACTGGACACCCGCGGGCCACGGGGGAGGCATAGGATACACTGGCGCGTCCAGAGAATCCATGCCTGACTCCATCTGTTTTCACGAAACCCAGAAAGCATCCCAGAGTGCTGCAAAAGAGGCCTGGCTGTAAACGTCAGAAGTCACCACCCCGAAGAACGCTGTTTGGTTCTGAAAGTCTACAGATGAGGCTGAGGGGCAGAGCTGGGAGGAGACCAGGTGCTGGAGGATGGATTGGTTCAGAGCCAGCCATCAAACCAGAGACTGGGATTCGTGAGGGAGTCATGGGTCTACATCTATAGCTTTTTGTGGCAGGACCAGAAAACCCAGACAATGCTTTAACATCTCACCCTTGTGGTTATTTCTAATCCTTTGGTCCTAGCCTCTACCGTGATCGGAGAGCTCAAGGGGTTAGTACCTTCTTCCCTCCCTTTTTAGTGTGAAAACAGCCACCTGTCATGGCAGGGAAGGGATTTATAATGCCGGTGCTCGTGCTCATAATGCAAAACCATCAACTTGCAATTTGGGGTCAACACAAATATCTGGGCACAGCTTTTCCAACGTTCTCTTGCAATGATGTGACATTAGGATCAACATATGCACCTCAATGGCATAAAACAATGAAGATACAACCATAGCAGGCTGGCCTTTCCAGGTGGACCTAAGCCTGGTCACACTACCCTTCTTGAACCATAGGAAGAGTCAGCTGCAACCTTCTCCTGACTAAACCTAAAACGAGTACTTAACAATTTTCAAATAATTGGCTGATCTCAGGGTGTTTGCAAAATGGGAACAATCTAGGTGGAAAAAAAAAGGCCTTTAACAAGATACAGGCTAGAGAGCGGAAAAAGCAAACAGTAAGAAGGAGGAGGCTCATAATACAGCAACACAAAGCAGCTTTCCTGATTATGACAAGCTTTGCATTCATTTTATTACAATATAAATACAAGTGAGGATCCTGCCAGGTACCAGAACTCAAACACAGAAGAACAAAACTGACCATATCTGCAAGGAAATACAAACAGTGCGATGGAAACATTCTGAAACCATAAGCGGCTGTAGCGGTATCAGCATATTCCCTGCTCACCCTCCACCTTAAAGAAAAGGAAGTCTGTCAAGATAACGCGGTCATATCCTGGCACTCCAAGTTAATCTGTAATGGGGTATTACTACCAAGACACTGTCTATGTGCCTGCCATGCCTTTACCCCAAAGTAAATAAGAGAACTTAACCACACAGGTTTTGATACATAATACCTTAATTACATCAAACAGTGTCCCGAAACGCTCAGGACCGATAAAATGCTGCAGTTCAAAGCAAAGCCCGCAGAATTTTGATTTAAACACTAAACAAGAAAAAAAAATGCACTATTTTGCTGGAAAGGAGATAGTCCAAAAGGATGTTTACATTTACATTGTTCAGTATCATTAAATATGCTGGGCCCCTGAATTTTGCTTTTTATTTTAAGAGCACAGGAGGCTGTATTGATGATAAGGCAACTCGCTTGGTTTCACTTGTGGACACACAGATCCCCTGAGGACAGGCCTGGCTAGTCCGGAAGGATGGGGATGCTCATTCACTTTTGTGGGCTTTCCTCACTCTACCCTTCTCCCCCCGTCCTTTTCCCCCACCTCCCACCAGCAAGCAGAGTCATCAGCCTCTTAGAACAGCATCCGGTGTTATCTTTGGGCTTGGGAGAGAGAGGAGGCTGTCACTAAGAATTTGATGTGGACTAAGAAGGCTGGACCATCAGGCTCAGAAGTATGGGGGATCTACAGCAGAGTCCCTGGACTGACCTGGCAGCTCTAGTTCCTTCACTCAGTCGCCTCTGAGGGGAATGTTCTGAGCAGTTTCTGCAGGTCTCTGCACCCATGCATTATACACAATCTTAGTAGATGAAATTCCATCTATATTTAAGAATTACTCAGCAATTTGATAGCATTTCTTCTCTGCTAGCCTGGGAACCTAGCCACCATGAGACCACTAAGTTGCAGCCCTGGGGACAATTCTGCTATGCTCTGCATCTGACGCTTGAGTAGAAGTGATACTGGCAATTTAGACTGTTTTATCAAGAACCTTTACCAAATAATCAGGTCTTAGAGGTAAATGATTCTAAAATCCCCCCTGTCAAAGTTGACAGATGAGTTCACTAAAACCTACTACCTGTAGGTTTGAAAAGTCAACCTTGGGCAGTATGACTGTGGCTCAGTGGCAGAGTTCTCGCCTGCCATGCCGGAGATCTGGGTTTGATTCCCAGTGCCTGCCCATGCAAAAACAAAAACAAAGACAAAAAGAAGTCAGCCTGTAAGCATTAGCTATGGGCATGTAATTTAGGTCCCCCCTGAGCTGGGATTTAGCCTGTGGTGAGTCACAGCTTTCACAGGGTCAGCCTGCTACTTGGAAATGGCTTACCCCATAGTCTGGGGCTTACCTTATCTCACCGCATATCAAGAGCCCAGGGGTGGTTTGGGCATTGGCAGAGGAGCGAGAGCCATCTGCGAATCTGCAGATATAGCTAAAGGTATTGCCAGGTTACCAAGTACTTTGAAAATAAAGTTTAGAATTTTGACCTTTTCATCTTTTTGTTTCTGATTTTTTTTTTCTGGATACTTTTCTGCTGCTTGGAAGGACAGCAAGTCAAAAGGAAATGCTAAATTCTAAATGTGGATGAAAATGCAAATAGGATGTACTTTAAAAGATATTAGTTTAGTTAGAAAGTAAAAGAAAGAAAACTCCAGGCCCACTGGTATATATAAATTGCTTATTACCTTTTATTTCCGTTTAACTCTCTATTTGAGATTATAATGAGGAAATGAAGTCATTCTGGAATTGCTGAATGTATGATGTGATGACTGGTAATGTAAAGAGATACATCAGATAAAAAGAAACAGGTTCCTATGTGTTCAGTGGCCTTGAGCGTTCTATTATTTTTACAAAGCAATACTGATGAATTTTGCCTAGATGAGAATAAGTATGTGGCTGCTTACCTAAGAATGCTGTCATAGGTCAACATTTTGGAAGAGAGTAAGTGAAAGGATATTAAAGTGGGTCTGGGTAATTTAAGCTTCAGGCTTCTAATAAAAATACTCATTAGCCAAGTATCACATATAATCAATCAATTAGTTTAATAAAAGATATGTTAGTGTGGTCCTCTATGAAAATTCTGGTTAACAGGAAAAATAGCATAGGTATCGCACTGTGTTCCAAACTGGACTTAACAAAAGTCTAATAATGATGGCTCTTCATGGAGAAAGTTGACAGATTTCATGGAAAAATGATTAAACTACCTCATGCTCTTTCTCTTTTCTTCCTCTTAACAGTCTAGGTTCTGAAATGGAAGAGAATGACCAGGCAGAGACAGAGGAGAAATGCAGAAATTCTGCTAACTTTGTTAAGAGCTTTTAGAAATATACGTGGAAGGTGACTGTGTGATTGTGAAAACCTTGTGTCGGATGCTCTTTTCATCTACCTTGTCAACAGACGAGTAGAACATATGCAATAAAAATAAATAATAGGGGGAACAAATGTCAAAGTAAATTTAGTTTGAAATCCTAGCGATCAATGAAAGCGAGGGGTAAGGGGTATGGTATGTATAATCTTTTTTTTTCTGCTTTCGTTTTATTTCTTTTTCTGTTATCTTTTTATTTCTTTTTCCGCATTGATGCAAATGTTCTGAGAAATGATGAATATGCAACTACGTGATGATATTGTGAATTACTGATTATATATGTAGAACGGAATGATCATATGTTAATGTTTTTGTTTGTCTGTTGTTAAATTTTTTTTTAATTAATAAATAAATAAATAAATAAGAGATATATGTGAAAAAGGAGACCTGCCATGGGCTGGAATTGAAAAGCCTTTGCAAAGTAAAGTGAAAATGCTAACATTCAAAACCAACCCAATAAGTCTCTAGGATGGGTCCAGTTTAAGATAGATAAGCTGCAAGCAAACCCTGGGATGCTTTCTTACACAGCCACGTGCCACTGTCACGTAACAATTTCTTCACCTGCTCCCGAATTCACATTCATTAATTTTAGAACTTTTCTCGGAAGTTCAAGGCACACAATTTTTAGAGCACTGCGCCTCCATAAAATGTTTAGGAACTCACACCAAAGGACAGTGGTTGTGCTGAGTTGCACACCTGCAGGAGTGCTAGCTGTGTGGTGCGATAGTGTCACACATCAGCCACGTGGCCTCATCAAAGGAAAGCGATTAGGAACGTGCTTTCTCTTCTCGGGAGAACTACCTCCAATTCACTTGATTCAACAACAAATATTTGGGGCTTACAGTGTGAGAGGTGATAGGTCTTGATACGGGCCCCATGATCAAAGGAAAATGTCCAAATAAACTCTGCAAAATTCTTGTTTTTGATGAGAAAGTAAGTGTAGGCACTAAATGTATATCGCAAGGTGAGCGTGTAGTTTGGGCAAATACTTAAGCAGAAGCCTTTGTGGCTTCAGCGCAAAGGTGGGGTGCACTCGGCTTTTGCTGGGAGCACTGTCTGGGCTCACAGGGCAGGGGGAGCAGGCAGCAGCTGGCAAGCTGCACAGCACACACCACACCACTTCCCAACTCCCCCCCACCTGACAACGCTTTCTTTTCAGGGCCTGGGTCCCCGTTCCAGCTCGGCCTGGCAAGCGTCTTAGAAAGGAAATGCATTTTACTCTTTCCATATGGCAGGGCTGTGAGCAGGATCATTTGATTTATCCTTGTTAAAACATAATTGGTGTTAATTTTACAGTGACAGGGGAAAACAAACAAACAAAAAGGGTCCTGTTTGAGGGGCTAGATCACTTGTTTCCTGGTGACTTGGAACTCATTGGAAAAGGCCCAGAAAGCAGCCAGGGGGCTACGGGACACTGTCATCTGCAAACCCTCTCCTTAAAATGCTAGAAAACCATTTTTGTCAAAGTCTCCCTTAACAAATATTCAGACTCAATCAGAAAAAAAAAAAATTAATGACAGTAATTTAAGATGGTTGGATTAAAATAGTCTAAGACTAATTTACATGCAGATTACAAATTCTCAATCACTACAAATGGAAAAAGTCGTTTGGTACAGCTACGACTATAATATATTTATCCAAATAAATGAATTTGACTACCTTGCAAAATTCAAGAAATTCAGTAAGGTAATCTACTGTGCTACAGTTGGGCTATTTGCTAAAAGAGAAAATAACAATTAACATTTCCTTACAGTGCATTAGTAGATCAAGAGAACACCTTTCATTGCTATAATCATTTCATCTATGAGGACTCTGATTCTATTTACAGAACAGTTTTTAACAGATAAAATAGAAGTAGTGGTAAATCAAAATACTTAACAAATTAGAACTATTTACTTTTTACTAACAGTTGCAAAACATAGTGAACAGAAGGAAAAAGAAACCTCCAATATGTGCCTTACGTTTTTTTTCTCTCTCTTTCTCTGCATTAGCTATCATTAGTTGTCAAGATAATGCCAAAATGAAGACTTTTTCAAAAGACATCTTTAACTGTCAGGCAAGAACAATTCTCACTGAATGTGGGAGGAAGGCAGAGAGCAGAATGAAATCTGATGTCTTTTTCTGGAAGGTTTGGATTAAAGTCTCAATTCTCTACCTTAGGGCCCTAAAATAATTATGCTGTGCCCAAAGTACAGCAAAACCAGGATCCTCAATTTTCAAGGAAGTTGACAGCTGTTTGTAAGAATTGGGCCTATCCCAAACACAGATCAATATTATGTCATTTGGAGTAGTCCATCTTTCACTCATGGAATAAATTAAAATTTACATTATGTTGGAATCAGTTGCTTCTTTTATCTGTACATGAGATATTTCAGAAGCAAAATTGAGCATGAGTTATTATTAACCTACATTATAATTTCATATTTGTGATTAATTTTGTCATAGACCTGTAAACCAATACTCCAGAAGAATTTTATTGGAAGATTCTGACTGAATTATTTGGAAACATGAAGATTAGGTCCTTCTTATAATTTGAAATAACTTATGCATACACACTTCCACTTGAAGACTGAGATTTAAAGCCAGGCCATGTTTGTGATCAACTTAGCATCGAGTTTTAGATATAAATAGAAATAAATTCTGAGTCATACTTTCTAAGCCTGCTGGAATGGGTCTGTACTTAGAAACTCTTCCTTATAATTAGGTCCAGGATAACATCCCATCCCAGCCTCCCTCAGCATTCCCATCTAGATCCTCATGCCATGATGAAACACCATCCCTCGCTAGCAGGTGGCAGGGGACCCCTTTCTTCAGAAGACCCCAGCATTTAATCCCCTGGGATTCTGCGGTTGGGGTTCAGCTTCATGTGACAGTTGTGAGGGCAAAGGAGTTAGACTTAGGGTTCCTGCTTCATTTTTCGACTTACGCTCTCCACGCCACGTCTTCAATCAAACACGCCGTAGGAACCAGAAATAATCCCAACCAGAAGTGTGCAGAGCTCAGTACCATAGTTGCCTGCAAAAAAAACAGAAGTGAGTCCTATGTTATACTTTTGCTTTAAAAAATTGATGATTTTTTCCTTGAATTCCTTGAATTTTAAATTGGTTTATGAAACATATTGTACAAACAGGCTTTATGATGATTACTTAGATAAAGGAATTTCATTTAAACATGCCTATGGATAAGTGAACTAAGATATCCATTTGCGGTGGTTAAGATTTTCATATGTTAATTATAAAAATACTTGTATCTTCATATTTTCCTGAAATGAGGAGAACGTTTATTAACATACGTCATTATTATAGCAATGTAGCTATTTGTAATAACTTTCTACTTGATATTTTGAGAACATTCACAGTTTTGACAGCTGATCAAATGGTGTTTAAGGTAGTGTTTAATATTTAGAATTTAAGAAGTTTGCTACCTGAAATTGTAGATTTTTTCCTTGTTGCCTTAATTCTCAATTGGCTTATGAAATTTTCTGTGTAAACACAGGTTTTACAATGATATATTTTATTTAAATATGCCTATATTTAAGCTAAGATATCCATTTTTGGTGGTTCTAAGTATATTGTTATTTTTAAATAAAAATATTTTTAAAAACAGTGGAAAAAAATTTAATCAGCATAAAACATCCCGCAACACAAATACACACGAAAACAGAGGAAAGCATTAAATTCAATGACAGGTAAAACACAGGCAGGGCACTCATGCCAGCTCTCACCTCCACTGTTGCCTTTTGACAAGTTACGTCCCTCTTATATAAAGGGCTTCAACACTCCCTTACAATCAGAATGCCCTCCGAAATCCCTCCTATAGAGAAATTTTGGGGCCACCAAATTCCTGGTGATTTTTACCCCAGTAGGCTCCTTTCATTCATTTATCCATCACCTCATCTTCCTTCACTTGCTCATTTACTCACTTACGCAGTACCCAAGTCAAAACTACTTGGTGCAATGCATCGTGACTCCCTCTGCCCAGACCAGGAAGATGAATGAGTTGAAGTAGAATTTTAACTCATGTGGTGTAATCTGCATTACATAGTAGAATGGTGTATGTTTCAGGAAAATACCTCCGGGGCTTAGAGGAAGGTTGGAAAGCTGGGAAGAGTTCGCAAAGGACAGGAGGTGGAATGTGCCTGGACAGACATAGAATTTCAACAGCTAAATAGGGGTGGGGGTGGGGGGATGGGGCGGACTCTGAGCTCCATGATTAGGGAAGAGCCGCTGGCAGCTAAGCCTTTCAGGAAACTTCCTGTTCCTGGTGGGGTGAACCAGGGGGAGTTTGGGAGGGTGGTAGAGAGGGTTTTGGGGAACAGGGGTGTGAATAGGGGTGTACAGTCACGTTAGATTTTAGTTACAGGCAGAGCTGGAAAGAATTTAGGGCAAAACAGAGGGCAGGAGGAGTTTGTTCTGAAGAGAAATTGGGGGATGGAACCTCCAGATTCTTTCAGGGCTAGTTTCCCATGAACAAAGGCAGGTAGCCTGTGGCTGGCTGGCAATGGGCAAGCTGGCCTAGAGAGGGTGGACTAAGCGAGAAAGAGACAAGAGTTCAATCCGGACCATACCCCTTAAAGCTCAAGGGCTTTTCTTGAGTCTTCAGACCACTGATCCCACTGGGGTATCTTTGTCTGTAACGTCATTGCACAGTGGAGTGAGCCTTATGGAGCGAGGAAGAGCAGCGGGGCCAGGGTGGGCCTGGTTAACTGGGGCCCTCGGGGGCTGGGTGCACCGCACAGGGAGGGAGGCCACGGGGACGGGGGTGCTCTCCAGGCTGCCCAGCCAGGGCCGTGTTCCCGCTGTCGCCAGCCTGGCCATCGGGGCTCACGCCACTTCTGTGTCAACCCCTGCTCCGGCCAGGCGGCCCAGCCTCTTGCCCCACGGCCCGCCAGCCTCCATCTGCCCCATGGGCTCCCCGTCGGCGCCTCTTCTCACGCCCCGCGCCACCTGCACACCCAACCCTGCGCCACCTACAGGTCCAGCCCCGCCCCACCCGCGCCCCGCCCAGCCAGCAACACCTGCGCCCCGCCCAGCCAGCAACACCTGCGCCCCACCTCTCCAACCTCTGAACACCAGCCCCCAACCCATGGAGTCGCCCAGAATTTTATGACAGTTGAACAGATTTGTGATAAAAGAGCTGAACTCCAATGCTGGGATTGGAGGGCTTGCTTTCCCTTTTTAAAATGAGAGCACCAGTTTTCTGAAAGAATAATTTTAAAGCATAAAAATATGTGAGTACATTGTGGCCCATCAATCACACTTCCCAGAATTTATCCTAAGGAAATAAATTCTAAAAAAGAAAGAAAGAAAGAAAACGCGTAAAGAACAAGACTATTTTATAGGCAAGAACAAGAATATTCACTGGAGTGCCTTACCATCCAAAGAAAAAATCAGAAATAAATGTCCAGGAAGAGGACTTATTACACATATTGAGGCTCTTCCACATGTGGGCTTCTGTGCAGCAGTGAGAAGCGATGCAGAATTGTATAGGCTGCTATGGGGTGAAGGCATGCTATGGCGAAGTGAAAATACAGGTTGTAGGAGAGCATCTGACTCAGGACCTGCCAGAGCCAAGGGGGATGTGAGGAAGGAAGCTTGATGGGCCTGAGGCTCGGAAGTAAACCAGAAATGTCATCTCCAGATGCATTACATGCACAAAGTGTGTTCAGCATTGCATAGGAATCAATACCAATATGTACTGCACATTTTGTAATCCTGTTTTGGCATTTCCTCAGCTTATAAAAAACATCCTAGGGCTGGAAACAGTGGCGCGGCCCAGGCCCCGACCTACTAGAGAGCACCCACCCCTCTAGGGGTAAAGTGGGCGACCTTTCTTCTCATCTCTCTTTTTGACTATCTGAATATTATAGGTTGAATTGTGTCCCCCAAAAAGACACGTTCAATTCCTAACCCCCACCCCTCCCCGGTCCTGTGAATGTGACCTTATTTGGAAGGAGAGTCTTTGAAGATAGCATTAGTTAAATTTAGGCCAAATTGGGTTGTTGGGTCTTACTCTGAAGTGACTGGAGTCTTTGCAAGAAGAGAATCAGACACAGACAGACTGAGGAGAGGAAGCCACGGGACGGGTGAGGAGACAGAAGCCAGAAGACAGGCACAGAGCGTGCTCCCCGGGGACCTGGGAGGCAGCTGGGCCCTGCTGACCCCTCGACTCAGGGTGTGCAGCCTCCCAGACCCGAGACGGCCAACCTCCACCGCGTGAAGCCCCATCGGTACGGCAGCCCCAGCACTAAGACCCCCCTTGCTTTTTTTTTTCCCTTTGGAAAACACATATTATTTATATGATAAACCATTCATTCTAAAAGCTCCTGCCACCAAGAAAACCACAGCAACAGAGTCAGATGAGCTGAGTTCCTTCTGGAGTCCAGCCTTCCACCTCTGGTCGTCCAGCCTCCTTGGCCGGCAGGAACCCCCAGGTGCCTAGTCTGTACTTTGCTCTCACTGAAGATGGGTGATGCTTGGCCCAGGGAGGGCAGACCAGATAAAGCAATACTTGTAGATATGAATGGGGTCGTCACAAGGTCTGTTTATCAAAAGGCTACAATCATTTTTAAACACCAGTTTACAACAATAATGTATCATTTAAAACAGATCATGATACTCAATAGTTGCTTCAGTTGCTGAGAGAAATAAGGAAAATGGACTTTGAGCTCTCGCCTTGCTGGATCTATTAAAGCCCTTCTCTAGCTGACACAAAGAGTATATGGGGTGGGCCATGGTGGCTCAGCAGGTAAGAACGCTTGCCTGCTGTGCCCGAGTCCGAGTACCCAGGTTCGATTCCTGGTGCCTGCTCAAGTAAAAAAAAAAAAAAAAAAAAAAAAAGTATATGGAGATTTGGAAGTAGGGGGTGGGGTTGTTTTTGAAACCAGGAGCTGCGAAGGTATCACCCATGTAATTTTAACGGTAGGTCTCTAGAAAGGTTCCTCCCTTCCAGATTCACAGATTGAGGTTTATGAAGTCAGGAAATCCCTGCTAAAGGCCAGAGCTTTAGTTATTTAAATTTAGTCATACTCTTGATCTCTCTTAACAAAAAAAGTTTATTGAGCTGGGCCTGCTGACAAACAGTATTTAATTACTCAAGCCCCGCCCCACCTCAAGTGCCAACCCCCTCCAAGCTCCAGAGCAGAGTTTTAAAAACCTCCTCTTCCTGGGCTAAGTCCCTTGGGGAAGGAGGGTCCCTTAGTTAACACATCATTAGCTATTAACTACTTAGGTGCCTCACTCTTAGGAACCCATTGTAGTAAATTACACCCATTTTGCATTTTAGGAAGGTGAGGCTAAAATGGGTGACTTGATAAAGAAGGACACAAGGCTGGATTAGACAGGACTAGAGACCAGGAGTGTCTGAACCCGGAGCCTGCCAGCCGGCCACACTGCCTCGAGCTGGCCCCCAACAATGACCACAGGGCTGTCCTCTGAACTGAAGCCTGAGGGTGAACCCACCACTGGCTCCAGCCAGCTGCTCAGGGCACAGCGCCCCAGCACAGGACCCAGCAGCAAAGTCAGGCCAGGCTTTTAAAAGGAAGGACAAGAGCTAATAATAATAGAGTAGCATATGGAGAAAAAGGTACCTTTTGCAAACTATGGACTGTAGTTTAACAGTAATATTTTAATATTCTTTCATCAACTGTTCCAAATGTACCACACCAATGCCAGGGGTTAATAATGGGAGGGGGGGTGGATAAGGAGTATGGGAATGTTTTGAGGTCTTGTTTGTCTGTTTTTAATATATATATTTTATTGAGATAGCTTTACACACCATATAGTCCATTCAAAGCGTACAATCAGTGGCTTACAAAATTGTTACATAGTTGGGTATTCATCACTATGATTATTTTAGAACAGTTGCATCACTCCGGAAAAGTAAACAAAAAGACAAAGGAAAAACCCCATACATCCCATACCCCTTACCCTTCCCTCTCATTCATCACTAATATTCCAATCTACTCAATTTATTTTTTTCCTCTTATCCTCCTCTATTATTTATTCATTTATTTTGTCCTTATTGTTTTACTCATCTGTCCATACCCTGGATAAAGGGAGTGTCAGTCACAAGGTTTTCATAATCACACAGTCACACTGTAAAAACTATATAGTTATACTATATATCTTCAAGAATCAAGGCTACTGGAATACAGTTCAACAGTTTCAGTATTTCCTTCTAGCTATTGAAATATACACTAAAAACCAAAAGGGTTATTCATTTCCTGAATAAGAATAACCTCTAGAATAAACTCTTGACTCTATTTGAAATCTCTCAGCCACTTAGACTTTATTTTGTCTTATTTCTCTCTTCCCCCTTTTGGTTAAAATGGCTTTCTCAATCCCATGATGCCAGGTCATAGCTCATCCCAGGAACTCTGTCCCACATTGCCAGGGAGATTTATACCCTTGGGAGTCATGTCCCATGTAGCAGGGAAGGGCACTGAGTTCATCTGCTGAGTTGGCTTAGAGAGGGGCCACATCTGAGGCACAAAAGAGGTTCTCTGGAGGTGACTCTTAGGCATAAGTAGGCTTAGCTTCTCCTTTGCAGGTATAAGCTTCATAGGGGCGAGCCCCAAGATCAAGGGCTCGGTCTATTGATTTGGTGGTCCACACTGCTTGTGAGAATATCAGGAATTCCCCAGATGGGAAAGTTTAATATTTCCTCCTTTCTCTCCAGTACCAGTAAAGTCCAAGGGGACTTCACAAATACATTTATATTCACTGCTCAGATTCCTCTGGGATGCTATGTTGTTTGTTTTTGAAGTAATGACACATCTAAAACTGACTGCGGTGATGAATGCACAACTATGTGATGACACTGTGAGCTGCTGACAGTGTACTCTGGATGAATTCCATGGTATGTGACTAGATCTCAAAAAAACTGCATGAAAAAGGAGGGTGGAGGATGGAACAGGTGGGTAACTGGGTAATGCCAGATGTGTTTATGCTCTCAGTGTGGGGAGAATTATTCAAGATGTGGCGAAGTTGGAGGAGGCAGCCGTCCAGCTGAGAGAAGGACACTGAGACTTCATCGTGCATCACCTTCCGTGAACTGTTTCGTTTAATCTGTCACAGTCTCGGTTTTACAGGACAGAAACTAAGCTGGTAGTTTCCCCCAGACAGTACAGTCATTGGGATTCAGACCCAGGCTGTCCTGTTTCCAAGTCCTCTCAGGTAGGGGTGAGGAGCTGCTCCCCCAGGTCCCTCTGCAGGTCACCTCTCGTTTGAGATAGCACAATACTTGGGGCAAAAGTTTCACTTTAACACCAGAAACACCAGGCATCCTATCAAAAATTTAAAAGAAAACTTGGCAACCTCATAAAATCACAAAAACAAGAAAAATACACTAAGGAAAAAAAATCCCCAACCCCTCTAATTCCACCCAGCCACAATGACAATGATGCAACTGTAATGATACCGAGACTAAAGAATAAATACTTGTGCTTGCAGTCGATGCCTGCTCTCCTCTGCCCTCCCTATGCTTCATCTTTCTCCTCTAGATGTTCTTTATTCAAAGGCTCAGGGAGACCCACTTTTGCTTATGAGGTTCTGAAAATCTCATGTTCCATTTATGTGCAGGTCAACTGTTAAATCTTCTACTCTCTCGACTTCACATTGTTTTAGGGAGAGAACACTTTCAGTGGCAAAGCTGTGTGCTTGGGGTGGCTGCCCAGTTGATGTGGACAGGTGGGCTGAGGGCATCCACCTTGGGTGGGGGCAATGCAAATTCTCAGTGCACACTGGAGCTAGTGCGACAGCAGAAAAGAACATTCTTAGCCCAATAAAGAACTTAGTGAGACCACACTAACTTGCCACAGGAAGAAGGAGGCCAACTCCAGGCGGAAATTCAGTTCTTCGTTTCACATAGTCATTCATGCCTACTCTCTCCCTATCCAAAATGCCTATAGCCTAGCGCCAAGTTTAAGTTTAGAGTTACTGAAAATGGGGAAGATATCTCAGTTCAGTACATTGAAACTCATTCTGAAGTGTACCCTACCAAGCATCATTTCACAGAAGAGCCTGGTGTGACAAAGCAGGGGCTGGGACGCTACGCAAATGAATTTTTAGGAAAACAATAAAGTGATTGCGCACACCTATGCTTACTCCAAAAATGAACAGCCCCTGCCCCTTCCTGGTATTTAAATATCAGCCTACTGGCCTGCCCAGGTATACCTGCACAAAGCGGGGTTCGAGCCCACAGCCTCCAGCGCAAACCTGTCCACTCAGCCTCCCCATCACCTGCAAGTGACGGCAAGTGAGGTTAGACCATCACCTAAAAAAAATCATTCCTACAAATGTGGTGTCATGAAAAATAATACAAAAGAAATGCATTCTTTTTGGCAATAAGCTTTATTAATTTTTTTTTTTTTTTGGTCTAGAAAGCATGAAGTAGCTTTAGCCTGGACATTGCTATTCTGAAACCCATAAGTTAGTTGTGGGTTATTAACTTAGTAACCCATTAACGGTTTCTCAAAAGCATACTCTTATGCCCTTATTAAGCACATCCACCCTGCAGGAGGATGAGGCAATGCTTTTTTGTGTGTGGAGGAGGGGAAGAGGTATATAATTAAAATACAATAAAATGTACAAACCAAAGTAGTTAGTTCTAAGAGTTTCGACAACCGTCTATACCTATGTAACTACCACCCAGAAAAAGATCACCTGAGTCTTCTTGTAACCAGTCCCTTCAATCCCTAGACAGACACTCACTGTCATGACTTCTATCACTATAGCTAGGTTTTCCCTATTCTAGAACTTCATATAAATGAAATGATAGAGTATGTATTCTTTTGAACCTGGCTTCTTTTACTCAACATAATGTTGAGATTCATCCATGTTGTTGAATTACGAATCTATAATTCATTACTTTAAAATTTTTGAATAGTATTCCATTACATGAATATACTGCAATTTGTTTATCAATTTGTATAGATTTTTGGGTTGTTTCCTGTTTGAGGCTATTAAGGAAAAGGCTGCAATGCACATTTTTGTACAAGTCATTCATGTGAACATATGTTTCCATTTCTTTTGGGTAAACAGCTGGGAGTGGGAATGCTGGGGGAATGTATGATTAACTTAATATGAAACTACCAGAGAGTTCTCCAACATGGTTGCATCATTTTATACCCTGCCAGCAATGTATGAGCACTCCAGTTGCTCCACCTCCCTGTCAACATTTGGTATTGTCAGTCTTTTTTATTTTATCCATTGGTCCACTGTGATTTTAATGTATTCCTAAGAAGACTAATGATATTGAGCATGGGATAGGAATACTATGTCAACCATTACCACCATCATATTAGTTTTTTAAGAGTGTAGCAGTTCTCTGCCATCTGGCAGAACAGCTCAGACAAGGTTAAAAAAATTCAGAGAAAAACCCTGAAGCAAATGAGGATCCTTCTCCAAAGGAGCTAATTCTTATTTCAGGGCATGTAGAATAGGGTGTTTTTTATTTAAGTTGGTGGTAACAGTAATGCTTGTTTATTTCCCCAGACAATGAGGAGACATTTCCAGTTCCAACAGGTGGTGAAGAGGTAGAGTGTTGTTACTGTAATTTGCTTATTTATTAGAAAGAAAGGTTGGATTAAACTCTTTAAATTATTAATGCATTTTTCTTTTATAGGTAGTGGTGATTTTATTTTCCAGTTTTTCTCTTAGCACCCAAATTTAGATACTATTTCAGTCAGAGTTCTGCAGAGAAATAGAACCAACAGAATATATGTGTATGTATATATATATATATATGTATATTTATATATAAAGAGATTTATATAAGGAATAGGCTCACAGAATTGTGGGAGCTGGCAACTCTGAATTCTATAGGACAGGTAGAGGCTGGAAATTTTGTTAAGGGTGACAAAATTTCAATGCTGAAGGGTGACGTTGAGGTCTTTTTTTTTTTAACTTTCTGCTCTAGTAACATTTATTTTGGATATTAAAATGACATTAATGATCTTGAATCTCAAAACCTGTAAATACGTTGACAATTAGAATGTAAACAACTTCAGAAAAATACCACAAAGTTGTTAACATGTTGACCAGAAAAGGAATGCAAACAAATTGAGAAAAAACACAATACTGTAAACATATTGACTGACCACAGATAGAATGCCAACAAATGAGAAAAACATATTTTTGTAAAAAGTGATAACTAGACATTTGTGTAAAGAAATGACATGACCTAGATTAGTGCTAGCTGGTCCAGCATTTCTTATGCAAGTCCCATGCAGACACAGTCTTGGTGAGCTGTAGGGTGAGGCAGAAGGACTCCTGGTCACCCTGACTCCGAAATTCAGAGGCTGCACTGTGAGATTTGCTGCTGTTCCCCATGCCACCCATGTCACACCAGCACCTTCCATCGTCAGCTTTAGATCCTCCCTGAATGCCATATCGGATCTGTCTTCCAAGTCCACTTGTTAAAAGGAATTCACATTTGCCCAGTGGCTCTCCTGACAAGGAACTTGAGATACTTTAATATCTGCTGCCTTTAGATGTATTGTGTCCCTTGACCCAGTCACTATGCACTGGTCATACTGGAAGTGGCGATTAAGTGAGCAAATAAATTGTATTAAGCATTCAAATTGTAGCTGCATGGAACCTGCTTTCAAATGCTTTGTGTGTGTTAAAATGACTACATTTATACAACAATATACATGACTCAAATTTTCCCATTTTAGCCACTTTCAAGTGTACATTTCAGGGGTGTTAATGATATTCAGAATATTAGGCTATCACCAACTACCATTACCCCAATTTTACATCATTTCAAAGAGAAATTCTGTACCCACTAAGCAATAACTGCCCTTACCCCTCTCCCAATTCCCTGGTGCCCTGGTATCCTGTAATCTATCTGTCTCTATGAATTTGCTTAATCTAGGTATTTCTTATAAGCAAGATTACACAATATTGTTCTTTTTGTGCCTCCCTTATTTTACTCAAAATAATATCTTCAAGGTTCATCGATGTTGTAGCATGTATTAGAACTTCATTCCTTTTTGCAGTTGAATAATATTCCATTATGCGTGTATACCATGTTGTGCTTAGCCATTCAGGTGGATGGATGCCAGGGTTGCTCCCACCTTTTGGCTACAATGAATAATACTGCTATGAACATTGGCGTGCAAATATCTGTTCAAGTCCCTGCTTTCAATTCTTTATGTTATATACCCAAAAGTGAGATTGTTGGATCATATGGTAATTCAATGTTCAACTTTCTGTGGAACTTACAAACCAGACAAACAGGTACCACCACTTGGCCAAGCTGACACATGAGCCTAACCATGACAGCAGTTATTCTCTCCCATTCTGTAGGATGTCTTTTCACTTTCTTGATAGTATGCTTTGACATACAAAAGTTTTAACTTTAATGAAATCCATTTTATCTGTTTTTTTTCTTTGGTTGCTCATGCAATATCGAAATCTTGAGTCTGAATTCCTTAGGCTGGAAACTCAGGCAGCAGTGCAGGGTATAGTCTTGAGGCAGAATTCCTTCTGAGCCCTGGAATCCTCAGTTCTCACTCTTAAGACTTCCAACTGATTGAATCAGGATTACCCACATTATTGAGGGTCATCTTCTTTAGTTAAAGTCAACTGATTGTAGATGCTAATCCCATCTATGAAATTCTTCCATGCTACAACCATGCCAGTGCTTGACCAGACAACTTAACACCATAACCTAGCTAAGTTGACATACAAAATTAACCATCACAGAGTCAAATGGTTGATCTAAGCAAACAGCTGTATTACATCACCCAGAATTGTCCCTGCACCCTACTTTCCCAAAGCAGTGTTTTGGGTTAGAAGACAGGGCAATTCTTACCTTTTTACTTAGGGTGTGGTGCAGAAAATGAAATCAGGGAAAACAGCATACTGCTTCTCTGGAGTCACGCAACTCTTATCTTCAAGTTGAGAATGGAACACATTTAAAATTCATATGGTATGGTTTAAAAACAAGGAATCTGCACTTTATTCTACTTTTAGGAAATAAGAACAGTAGTATCCACTTAAGACACATGTCTCTATCTTCAATGTAATGAAAGCAATTTCTGGTCGAGGTTTCTGGGCAAGTTGCAGTGAAAACACGGTGCCTGGCCTCCGCACCAACTCTAACTCTCCTCTAGCAGAGGTGACCTGCTGGCTTTCAGAAGTCATGCAGTAGGCCTGCGTGTATAACACTGTGTGCTTATAGGCAATGTTAAACAATCATTATACAATCATTACTTTTAGCTTGCGATCTTCATGAGGTTATACAGAAAGCCAAAAGAGGGACTCTGCAGACACAGCAAAGTTATCTACCTTCTTAGGGAGAAAAATTAGATGCCTAACAGTCTCAAAAAGCATGACTGTTCAGGCCATTGTGAGCAACATTAAAGGCCAGTATTTAGGAGAGAATCCAATAAAGATTGGACTCAAATGCCCCATCTCTTGCAGTCTGAGCTGCAAGTCCCTTGAAGAGAGGTGATTACTCCTCATCCATGCTTGTTATTGCTGGCCTCTGCATCTAGAAGGTCCAGGGACCCAGAGACTGGGGCCAGTCAGGGGTAAGGCTGCTCTCTTGCCCCCATAGAGCCCACAGCCCCAGAATAGTCAGGTAGCTCTCTCTCATGCACGGGTGTTTTTTATTCATTGGTCTGCTTGGGTAGCTGAATGCAGACCCTTGCCGCACAATCTATGGGATCCTCCACACTTCCCAAGGTAGAATGAGGATGTGCTTTGCTTGTCCCTTTGCACAGGGGTCTAAATCACATGCTTTGTAGAATCACTGCAGTGGAAGAGGTGTTGGAAAGACCCAAAAAGGGTGATTGGCATGTGTTTCTGGCAAGTCTTGAGGCTATACAGCATTGTATTTAGGGTCATCAACTCTGGAGCCAGACTGCCTAGGCTGAATCCCAGCTCCACCACCTACTTGCTACTTAACCACTTGTGCCTCAGTTTCTTCATCTTCATTTCCCATAAAATGGGAAATATATAATACTTTCCACATAGGGTTGCCATGAGGCTTATATTAATTAACAAATATAAAGCACTTGAATAAGTGTCTGACATACGATGCATGCCATACACATGAGCTGTCACTAAAGGATTTTCTCCTTCTCTCCCTCCCCCACCCCTTCCTCTCTCCTCTCTCCTTAATTAGGGAAGTTGTAGAAAGATTATGCAGAAAGCCTACATACTGACCCCCACTTCTAACATTTTGCGTTAGTGCAGCACTTTTGTTACAACCAAGGAGAGAATATCATAATTGTACTATGGACTTCAGTCTATGGTCTACATTTGTCTTCACTGTTGGTGTTGTACAGTCCTCTGCTTGTAGATGATTTTTTTTACACCATTGACTACAACTTTAAATTTGATTTAGACAGCAAAGAAGTGGTCAACACTGATGTAGAGGGACTCCTGGATGAGTTTGGATGGGAGTTGGATAAGAAAGATTATGACCAGCTCCAAGTCAAATGTGAATTTTGGAGCTGGATGATCTGGGAGAACATCTTGGCCATCAGGCTCCTTGTGAACATTTAGGTGGCAGAAGCCACAAACTGGAGACATATAATAATTGTTTCTGATGAAGACTCCTTCTCACCCCAAGAGCTGGCCTTTCAAAAGTCAGGCCAGCAGCTACCCATGTGGTCAGACAGGAATGACATTGTGAAAGCCTATGTCCCTGTTCCAGGCTTTTCTACTTGCAATTATTGACAATGGAGGGGACTGATATTAGATTATTAATAGAATACACACATATCCTAAATCTCATACATTTTATCCTACTGAAGAATCTATTATTAGTTGCTCCTCTGGTCTAAGTTATTTATAACATCCTTAGAAGCCTAATGCTACCTGGAGGGGCCAGATCTCCTAAAGTCAAGGACCAACGTACTGGTAGTTCCATCAAACCACATGATAAACCAGGCACATCTCCCCCTGGGTCTTCAATCTTACCCAAAGATTTGGAAAACCAAGAATGTCTTCACATTAAACGTGAACGAATTTTTAAGAAGCAACCTATGATGGTCAGGTTCACGTGTCAACTTGGCCAGGTGGTGGTGCCCAGTTGTCTGGTCGAGCAAGCGCTGGCCTGTCTGTTGCTGTAAGGACATTTCATGAACTTAAATCATGACCACATTGGCTGCATCCATAGGTGACTGCATCTGCAATCAGCTAAGGGATATGTCTTCTGCAATGAGTGACGCTTAATCTAATCACCAGAAGGTTGAGAGACAATCACTCTGCTTCAGTGAGCCAGCCTCTCCTGAGAGTTCATTGAGGACCTTCACTGGCTCACAATCTGCCCTACAGATCTTGGACTCTTATATCCCCATGGTTCCATGAGACATTTTCATAAATTTTATATTTACAGATGTCTCCTGCTGATTCTGTTTCTCTAGAGAACCCTAGCTAATACATAACCCAAGTCTTCAAATAAATCTTGAGATGCAAAGCTCTAAGAAATATTCCCAGAATGTCCAAGGGCTACAATAATCTCTCTCCTGCGTGACTGGGGTGGGGGGGGTGTTTCACGGGCAGGTTTGATGAGGTTGGAATTAGCAGCCACTGATAAGTATCTGGGCTTAAAATTAATAAATTAGGTGGTCACCCTGCAGGCCTAGAACACCACAGGAGTTGGGGGGTAGGCGCCAAGTAATTGGTGATGGGGGCAGCAGCAGGGAGCGAAGACAGAAGGGCCTGGGATGACTGGACTGGAAGTACATCTCAGCTTTGCTGAGACCCAGCCTCCTCCTGGTTGGTGGTCACCTCTGTGCCAGGTGGCTGGTGGGTCCAGGATCACGCTGTTTGTGCCTGAACTCGCCGCAGTGCCTGTGGGTCTCTATCGCAGTATCAAGACACAGGAGAAGGATTCTCAGGAGGGGACAGAGGTCGCCCTGGGGATACAGCCACTGGGTGCTGCCACTTGACCGGGTAACAGCGAATAGTCACTGAGGGAGTAACAGACTTGGGCTAACTCCTTTTTCTTTTCCTTGCTCAGGAGAACAGCAGGATCGAGAAGAGTGAGGAACTTGGAATCAAACAGCCCTGGAAAGAAATGCTGCCTCAGCCTTAGACTGCGATGCTTCAGCTGGTTAGTTACCCCCCATTCCATGCCTCAACTTCCCCAGCTGTAAAACAACGACAGTGGGAGCATGTGTCTCCTGGAGCTATTGTGACTCGCATAAAATTAGTTATTCTCATAACCTCACACATTCCATTTCACCAAAAATTCTAAGAAGCCCCAGGGCTAAATCTTCAAAAATAAGCACATGCCTCTTCCTTCCTCAAATTCTGCTTTTCTTTCCCTCCCCCTCAACATCTGCACAGTCCCTCGTGCTGATCTTGAAATGGCTCTGACTGTGAAATGACTTGGAAGGAGTGAATGAGCTCACTGGTTGACACCAGTGCTGAGGCACCGTGGCTGGGCGACTGGCTGCCAGCCTGCCCTCAGCCCGCCTCCTCGGAGCTCACCAATCCCGGGGACCCCTCGATGAAACGTTTGCTCCAGTGTTTTTCCTTAACTCTGACAACTGCAACTGAAACTTAGCAGCAGCATGTAGCCCCCCCAGAGATTTCTTCAGCATATTTCTCTCTCACTCTCTCACTATTTTTCTTTTTACTGCTCCTTTACACCAAAGTTCATATTTCCTTTTTAATAGGAAAAATTTCTTGGGGGAGAAAAGATTTAACTCAATAAAGATTCCATGACAGCAAAATGAATACTGCAAAATTTCCACCCGAGTACCGAATTAAGAAATTAAAATTTCCATGTTCAGAGAGTGGATTGGTTTGTTTCATGAAACCCTTGACTTCACAGCAACAACCAACATGCCTCCCCTCGTTCAGCAGCATTTGAACGCCATGAGAGACACAAAGTGGAACGAAGCACAGTCCCCCAGAACCCCCCAGTGAGGCACATCTGACAAAATGTGGAACACATCATTAGATCCTAACATCTCTCCGTCTGCTACTCGATGCATGTATGGATTCACCAGCAAGGGGCTCCCAAGTACTAACCATCACCTAAAACCAGCCCCCCTCCTTGCCACCCCTGCCCTAGCATTGCTTATTTTCACTGCTGAGGATGACACACCCTCTGCTGCGTCCCAGGCACAGGTGAGAGGTAGGTCTTGGGTTTCAGTTTTCACTCTCTACTATCAACCCCTCTTCCCTGGGTACACCCACAAGTATTACTTCTAAGTCCCTCAAAAATTCCTGCAAATGGGATATTCATTTCCCCTATTTTACAGATGAGGTAATGAAGGCTCAGTGGTTTGCATGGTGAGGGGTTAAATCAGGATTTGAACCCAGGTCTCTCGGCATCTATGGCAGAGATCCACGGTCTCCACAGACAACGCCTTTGCTGTCCACTTCATCATTCGCTAATATTTTCTGTGCTAGGATTTGCCGGCATTCCAAAATGATTATTTTAATACATTGCAAGCCTTTAAGTGTGTATCACCCAGCTTCCATTTTTAGCCCAGAAATCCTAGTCTGATTTCACTGAATATAAGTTAATTCTTTAACTACATTTACGACCCTTGTCTTTTTCTATTCTGCTTAAATGTAACATTTTTAAATGATGAATTTAGTAACTGGAGTATTTCCAGGGAGGGCTTTATTCCCCCAACCCCCCCCCCCCACAGTGCAGTTGTGCTAACAGCAAGCAGCCACTGATCATTACCCGATAAAGCAAAGACTGCTCTGTCTTAGTGCTCAGCTGATAAACAACAGGGCACTTATCCGTTACTTGACTGTCCAGAATCTAAACAGGCTGTGGAAGTTGACCGGATTTCACAGGTCCTATTTCAGTAGGACAAGATTGATTAATTATGGGACCCTAAGAAGCAAAAATAGCATCTCAGTCTTCAAATCATCCCAGAGGGCATCAATAGGTTACAAAGTAGTGATTTTTATAAAAAGGTAAGTAAGTTCAGAAAGGAAAGGAGGCCTCCAATTGACAGCATAAGCTATTCTGGGAGATGTATAAGACTTAACTGTACCAGAGGTGGTACTACTTGGAAAACAGCGAGGGAAACAAAGGTTCCCATGCAGGGATCTTGGAATATCTCAACTAGTCTCTAAGTTCAAACTCTGGAGGCAAATGCTCGCATTCCTCCAGGCATGGGGTGGAAAGTATCCCAAAGACCTGCTCTGCTCAGACCAGAAATTCTGAGCTTAGACATGGAAAATCCAATATGATAAAGCTCGAAACCCAACCGAATGTCCTTCCCTTGTTGGGATGTGCATCAACAAGGAGAGGAGGGCAAGGCAATACAAGGTACTATTACTTATCCAGGTGGAAGATACCAAATTAGATCCCTCCATACCATACACAAACATCAATTCCAGGTGGATCAAAGACCTCCAGGTGACAAGCAGAACTTGAAAACTTTTAGAAGGAAGAATAAGAGCATATCTTCATGTCCTTTATTACCTTTTAGAAAATATACAAGTAGCAGAAACCACAGAGGAAGGGAGATGAGTTTGTATTAAACTGGAAAACTTTTGCACTAAAAGAGCCCATAAATGAAGTTTAACGAAAAGCCACAGATTGAGAAATTTCCGAAGCACATTCCATTACTGGGTTTATGCTCTCGGAAAACCCTCATACATGTCCCAAGCAGATAGTGCAGGAATGTTGACTGTAGCGTTTTTAATAATTGCAGAAAAATGCTGACTCAAATGTTTATTGACAGGCTAGTACATAACTGAAAACAGCATTAAAATGAATGACCTACAGTTTTATCACTATGGATAAACATCAAAAACAGTATTAAAAAAAGACCAGCATTGAGCAGAAGTGTAACATAGGATACAAGCTATATAAAGCTTCAAAACCTGGTTAGATCAACACTGCACATTGTTTATATTTTCTACAGGTCTATACAGACATAATATAGCCATGAAAATCATAAATACTAAGTAACAAAAGTGACAATATGTCTAGGGGAGTGAGAATGGGAGGGTAACTCCAGAGGACTGAAGAATATCTGACAATATCAACAACTCAAAACCATCTGAAGCAAGTGGCATGTTAATATTTGGTTAGGCAGGATATTTAATTCTATGTCCTTTGTCTCTATGTGTGAAATTTATTACTGTTTGGAAAATTCCCCTTTTTGGCCATGGTGCAGCTGTGGTGGATAAACCTTCTCCAGACAGCTGGAACTGATCATAATCTGTTGGACCCAATTCCACTCAATTCACCCAGGAGTCTCTGTTGACCGCTTCTATGGTGTCTACATAAAATTTAAGGTTATAGTAAACATAAAAACATCATTAGACTAATGTACCATGCACCAGCCATTTTTTAACATGTTTTATATCTATTAATTCATTTACAGCTCATGGCAAACCTATGAGGGAGTGTTCTAGTTTGCTAGCTGCTGGAATGCAATATACCAGAAACGGAATGGCTTTTAACAAGGGGAATTTAATGAGTTGCTAGTTTACAATTCTAAGGCCAAGAAAATGTCCCAATTAAAACAAGTTTAAAGAAATGTCCAATCAAAGGCATCCAGGGAAAGATACTTGGTTCAAGAAGGATGATGAAGTTCAGGGTTTCTCTCTCAAGTGAGAAGGTACATGGCGAACACAGTCAGGGCTTCTCTCTCAGCTGGAAGGGCACATGGCGAATATGGCATCATCTGCTAGCTTTCTCTCCTGGCTTCC
>PVIY010000574.1:161738-194320 GCA_004026745.1 Myrmecophaga tridactyla | reverse complement strand
TATAATATATTCCAGTAACAAATATTTTCTAAAGTTTCCCCATTGTACTTAACCCCAGATAATCATACTGGTAGGGAATAAAAAGGAAAGATGGAATCCATGAAATAGAGCGACTGCTACTGCATACAATACTATGTGGCTTTCATTGAGTCCCTTTGGGACAAGCTAGGGTGGCAGTATACTTTAGTGGATAATTAAGACAACAGACTCTGGGGTCAAATTACTTGGGTTCATATCTGGGCTCTGTTTCTCACTGGCTGGGTGATCTTGGACGAAGTTATCTAATCTCTCTGTGCCCTAGTTTCTTCCTCTTTAAAATGGGAATAATACTACTCTTCAACCCAGCGGTGCAGTTGTAGGAATGCACGAGAAAATGCATGGTAAAGCTGCTTGGCACAATGCTAAATGTGCCCTAAATACTGGCTGGTATATATATGATCTGATTACACTCTTAGATATCTGGGTGGCCACATCAGTGGGCTGAGAGTGCAGGACAGATCTTGAGAGAGTTTCTACTCTCCCGTGTGACCTTGGGTGATTCTCTAACTTTCAATAACTCAGGTTTTCTCTTTGGAAATGCTGACTATGCTGTGGATATTACAAAAGGGTCTTAGAGGGAGAGAGCATGCTACTTAGCAACGTAAAGTGTTTAACCATAAATAATAAAGGTAAGGCCTCCTCTGAAAGATGCCAAGCTTCTCTCTGGAGATGGAGGAGGCTTCCCCTGAGTTAACAGCACACCGCCCAAGCCAACATAGAGAAGGCAAATTGCGGGAAACAGCTTGAGAAAACAAGTAAATAAATATTGTTTGTGCCAGTGAAAGCACATGAAATATGAATTCCTGACTAAATTTTTCAGGCAAATTAGGAGTGATGCTGTTCATTGATATATGCAGCACTCTTCTAATAGCTAAATAAAGCAATAAATTTGGGGCTTCAGATCTTGGCTGTTCCTTCTTAGGAGTTCAGGCACCTGAGAACTCAACCCAGATGTTTGCAGCTTGGCTGTAAAATGGCTGCATTCTGGAAAAGTTCCAAAAGATGTTGTTTGCTGTAGTTTTGATGCATTTGGATGCGGCTTTAAGTTTGTAAATAGGAGCCTTAAGTTGGTGTCTTTAACTAGCAAGGCCTAAAAGTTCTCTGTAATAAAACAAGGGGCGATACCCTTAAAATGGCATAATTTAGAAACACTTGAACATTTAGCTCTCATCAATTTTTTTGGGGGGAGTGGGAGGCGTTTATTTTTCCTTCCCCAAATCTAATTAAGAAGCCTATTTCTTCCAAGATAAAAATCAAGGCTGTAGTGGGAGAGAAATGGGGCAAAGGTGTCCCTTTGCAAAGGTGAATTAGCAAAGGCAGGACCTTGCTGGATTTCTGCCAAGTATCTTTTCCACAGCTCTGATAGACTCAACTATGGCCCATTCATTTATTCATTTGGGAAACATTTACTGAGCATGTGCTATGTGTGTCAAGGACTGCAAATTTAATGAGAGAACAGGTGTACATGGTCCTGTCTTTTTGGAGGCTTACAGATAAGTGAACTGGGGATTTCAATATGGCTTGGTAAGCACAAAGATGGCGGGAGAAGACACTTAGAGCTTCAGGGAGGATGAGTGATTAAGGTGGCTTCCTGGGGGTGGGAGTGAGGCTGTCGAAGCTGCGAAATCATCATTTGGTATTTGCTTTTATATGTACTTCTAGGTAGATGTTAGTGCTCAGGAAACTTTTGCATCTCAATGGGCCATCTGCTTTTTGGAAAGCTCCTTAGATTGGGTTTTAGGAATTAATGACCTGTAATGAAGCCCATGGTCGCCTACTCAGAATGCAACTTCACTGTAGAACCAGAGCTCTTAGCCCGAGATAAATCAGCCACACGGATAGATGTGGCCTAATTGCCTCATAGCAGGCAACTTCACCTAAGTCATGGCTCTTATATTTATTCAGCATTTGACATGTGTTCATGCAATTGTGTTCTCACCGTGGCAGTTTGAGAGAGGCAGGACTTAGGTTATTAACCCCTAACACAGTCTGTAGAATTCGCGTGGTGCTGGGCACTCACTGGCGCTCAATAAAAACTTGTGAGGAAAGGAATCCCCATTTTATAGATGAATAAAGGCAGTCATTTAACTTGCCTGAGATCACATGCTGAAATCATGGCAGAGGCTGAGCTTTTAGATTTGCTGACTCCCGATCTGGTACACCAGCCGCTTCTCAGGAGTTTGGAATCTCGGGAAAGTTGTAATCAGGTGAAGCAAACAGAGGCAGATGCACAGAGTTCTAGAGACAGGGCCTCTTGTCTGGTTAATGCCTGTAGAATATGTGTGTGTGTGTGTGTGTGTGTGTGTGTGTGTGTGTGTGTGTGTATTCTAGCTTGCACCTTGCTTACATTTTTAAAAATGAATTGCTTATTATAGTGAGTTGAACTGTACCGTCCTGAAATATATATTCTCAAGTCCTAACCGTTGGTACCTGTGAATGCGCTTTATTTGAAAATAGGATGCTTGCAGATATAATCAAATTATGATGAGGTCATACAGGATGAGGATGGGCCCCGAGTCCAACGAGCTTGCATTTATACAGAGACTCAGCAGAGACGTGGGCAGGAGACCATGTGAAGGTGGCGGTAGAGATAGAAGTTGTGCAACTAAAAGCCAGGGAATGCCAAGGAGCTTGGCATTGCCGGGAGCCACCTGCAGCTAGTAGGAGGCAAGGAAGAATTTTCCCTGCAGCCCTAGGAGGGCCTGTAACCCTGCTGACACCTTGATTTTAGGCATCTAGCATTCAGAACTGTGAGAGAATAAGTTTCTGCTATTTGAAGCCACCTAGTTTGCAGTACTTTGCAGCCCTAAGAAATAAATACACCTACATTTATTTACACATCAGAGGATATCACAATAACATCCAGATTTGTAGCTTCTCTTAAAAAGGCCAGCCTCTCTGGCAGGGAGACTGCCTTTACAGTAGGCCAAAGTTGAGTTGCTGATGTCCCCATTAGATGGAATATGTGATGCTCAGCTGGGCAGTGGGACCGCATTTTTAGTCACCTGCTTGTCCCCTCCTCTACTGAGCGGGGATTAGGGGAAGGGAGAGAGAACAGAGAGATTAGTATTCTAGGCTGCAGCAAATATACTAGCTGTTTTGGTAGTTGGTTCTAGAGAGTAAGTTTGGTCAAATAGCTTGGCATGAAACACCAGAAATATTTCAATCATACCATTTTTTTACTCTCATGAATCCTCACTACCTCCCACCAAATTTATTATCTGCCAATCAAATAATGCATCTAAGTCAATTGGAAGTGGACTGCTGCCATTTAAAGCAATACTATATTGTGTTTAGTTTTGTGTCTGGTAATAAATATGACCTTTTAATCTAAACACAATGCATTTATTTCCAACCTAGCCTCATTTATGGTAAGGTCAGCTCTCCTGAGCTGGGCTAATTGCAGCACTGTTTCCAACTGGTAAAACTCAGAGGACTCTACTTCCTTTTATGATTGCATTAAAGTGCTTGTTCCTCACTGGCTCCTGACAGCCCTGGGCTGTGTTACTGAGCTGATCCAGGGGCCACAAAGGAAATGAAGGCACTGACCTCAGGGTAAGCCATGGAAGGATTGTTACAGGCAAGCTAGATAGGCCCTCACTTTTCCGGGCACACACCAAACTCAACTGCCAAAAACATGGCATAAGCATCAGTCCTAGGATCCTACAGCATCCGGTCACTCAGAAGCAGTGATGGGGTGGTGTGGTCAAAGGACCTGGGAGTCAGGCACATCTGATTCCAGTCTGGCTCTACTGCACCTAACCTTGCACAAGTTACTCACCTTGTGACTCAGTTTCCTCATTTGTAAAATGGGGGATTTGGCACTGCCACATAGGAAGAATTCAACAAATGGTAGTTATTTTTTTTATGTTCTCCATTTTACGGGCCAGTAGCCTAAGACTCAAAAGGGCTAAATAACTTTCCAAAGGTTAAGTACACGGCAGAGTCTGTCCTTGAACCTTGGCCTCTCACTCCAAAGTCAGGGCACTCAGACTGCCAATCTGTGTTCCTTCACAGTGCCTGCGTCTCGGGTTGAGTGAGTGTGAAGCGAAGGGCTTAGCGCTGTGTCTGGTAGAGTGCAGGTTTCAGCACCTGACAGCGATGACTATTAGACAAAGGGCAGCTCAGCTGAGCTGAAATGCCATCTAGAGGTTCGGTTACCTATAGGTCCTCATTGTGACAGAGACCCTGATTCACAGGTAAATCTTTTCAGCCCCATTTGCACCTCTGGGTGCAGCTCCTGACTCTGAGCGTGAGAGACGATGATGGTATGGGTGATGGTTAGTGACTAGAAAAGAAACATGACTTCATTAACAAGAACTTAAAATAGAAGGCCGCTTGGTGCAGTGAAGCGGCGAGAACGTCTCTCCCTGCTAAACATACCCTTCTTGACAGTTTTCAGACACATAATCATCTTCCAGGACTCCCTGTTCTCACCTGGAAAGAAAGAGGTGAGGAAGGTGCAGGCTCTTTAGCCCTAATGTCCAGGAGGGTGTTGCTTTTGTTAATGCAGGAATAAAAATAAAACGGCTCTCGAAGGCAGTTGTGACTGCCCAGGGCTCACCTGGGAATCAGTAACAACTTCATTTTTCATGCTAGCATTCGAGAGCTGACCTTTAAAATCACCACATCTGGGGAGAATGTGTGATTTGGTGCAGAACATTTTAGGGCATGCCCAAGGATGAATGACTGAGAATGTGATCATCAGTTTTCTTCTCCTTCAAGGGCCTCCGAATGGCTAAGGTTATAAAAGTCAGTTCTTAGGTACTTCCAAACCGATAGCATTTGTTCAAGTAGGACTTCTGTGCAAAGCTGCAAAGCAGAATATGCACATATATAAGTGGAATGCTGATCCATGCACTGGGAATGAAAGTGATAAGGAGGGGGCCTGTCTTCAGAGTGACGTTTAGGCATCTCAAGGTAGCTAGTTCTAGAATAAGTTCAGTAATGGGTTGTTTGGGAAAAGATGGAATCTCTTTAAAAGAAGGGCCAGCTGTGTGCATCCCTTTGTTATGGAGAAGCTGCACTGAGGGCTTAAGCATTAGTCCAGGGTCCAAGGAGTAATCCCGCTGAATATAAAACCAGCTTTTGATTTGTGAAACCCCAAATACCAACAGGTCCAGAAGGCATAAAAGAAGCCGATGTGTATTCATAATACCCTTTTTAAAGAGCCATGAAATGTTGTGGAAGACACGCGTTGGATGTACGGCCATCTCACGGAATTCATCCAGTGAGATGAATTTTCTCCAGGAGAAAATAGCATCTGTCTCATCTTGTGTGTCACTATCTGGGCCATAATGTTGATATAAATTCCTCATTCCTGCTTATTGTGGCTGGTGCTGAGACCTGCCCCAGACAAACTCCTCCACACCCACCCCAGCGCAGTTAGTGATTTTCCTGGCCAGCCTCCACCTGGCTCCCAACTGCAGTAACGGCGGAGTGAAAGACTTTCCCCCTGACATTTTTGAATGAGCATCCAGATGGCAGAATCAAAGGGCTTTCAGGATTGCTCCTTGTGAGGAAGGAGACCAGAAGCCACTTAACCACAAGACTGCCGAGCCTCTGCAGGAAATACCTGCCAATCAACGTCCATTCATGCTCCTTAGGCCTGCGTTCTTCCAGGGCTTGCCGGCGGGGAAGGAGGGTGGGCTTCTCCTGCCTGGAGTGGAGAGCTATTGGCTGTGCTGTAGGGGACACAGAGAGAAGGCAAGGATCAGATCTGTTTCTGAACTTATAAGTAAAACCTGATTTGATGGCTACAGAAGAGGGATTTTCATCTTTACGAAGTCTGTAATACTAGAAAATTTGCTCAGGGTAGTAGTTACTGACCTGGAAAATGGGCAGTGACCCGGATGGCATGGCCTAGCAGAAAACTCCTGTTGCTTAACCATTTCCTTCCTTCTGACCTCAGCTGGTGCCCTCAGGGTCCTTCACTCAGTCACAGGGAAGAATTCAAGGACTAGTCAGTGCAGACAGCCCAATGCTTTAGTAAGCCGGATGCGGAGAGCCCCAGGGGTTCTAGGCTGGGTGCTGGAGGGTCCTGGGAACTTTTGGTGAAGTCAAGACCCCTGACCAGGGGCTGATGCTGGGAAGGTTCTTGACTCAGCCACAGGAGAGAACCGGAGGACTGGTCAGTGTGCCCAGCTAAAGGGTCCAGGCCAGCCAGTGTGTACAGCTCAAAACCTGGGCGCGCAGTCAAGTACATGCTCAAAGGGAGAAAAGTGCAGGCATTCTCCAAAGGAGGAGAAGCAGCCTGAGGTTAGGATCCTTGCATTATAAGGACTTGGAGGGGCCCTTCCCCCCCGGCTATGCTGATAAGGGATTGGTGGGCTGCACATTTCATTGTTTTTTCAGGTGTCTACCTGAATGAGGGTAGGTATGTGTGGGCTAAGTGTGTATGAGTCAAAAGGAACTTTTGTTATGGGTCTTAGGGTCACTTCCCCCTGCCTTCTCCCCTATCTAACCTGCCCCACTTCCTTCCCTCCTTCTGTCCTTCCTCCTTCCCTTCCTCCCTTCTTCCCTTCCTCCTGTCAGTATTTGCTGAGCACTTGCTATGAGTCAGGCAGGGTTCTAGAGAGCAACATTAAAACAAACAGATGAAGTCAGACCCCAGTCCTGCTCTCAGAGTCCTCAGAGTCTGTTAGAAGGGACAAGTGAGAGAACTGGTGATTTCAGTGTGGCTTGATGAGTGCTCCACAAGGGGAGAGAAGAGAGTCCGCTAACTGGGCAGGAATTAGGCAAAGGGGCTGGGTGATGGCAAGAGTGTTCCAGACAGAGGGAAGCCCCCGTGCAAGGACCAGGTGGGAAATGGGGAGGACGGACATTGAGAGATGAGGCTGGACTAGGCAGGGGATAGATCCGAGGATCTCTTCTGCAGCTGAACCTTTCTTCTAAGACAGTGGGGACGGTGAAGGTTTGAAAACAGGGCCATCAGGTGGCTGTCATGACCTGACATTGGGCCTGGGAGATGGCAGTATCAGCGTAGATCTCATCATGGATTGGGTGGGGGTGGGGGTGGGGGGCAGCTGCTCGGGTAGCGCAGTCCTCAGATGAGCGCGTGATGCTCCCATTAGTCCCTGAGCAGGAGGAAGAGGATGCGGGCGGTTTCTTTTCTCTTCTCTTTCCTATTTTCTTTTAAAAACGCCATTAGGGCCTGGTGTAGGAATCAGCCAAGGTTAACTGGTAATAAGTCAGGTGGTCTCTTTTGAAGTTGAAAACGCTCTTAATAAGCTCTTGAGGAAGGGCCAGTAAAATTGAAATGGCCAGAGGGCACTTAAACAAAATCATCCACTTATTCTTGAAAGCAACCACAAAGCTGAAGGAAATAGTAGTTAAGAAACACGGAAAAAATTCTGACTAAAACAAGTGCTGCCGAAAATCGCCGAGGTCGGTGTATTCTTCAATAAAAGCTGTTTTCTGCTGACGCTCTCTCTGCCCTTATGGATGGCCCTCTTCTATTTGATGATCAATTTTCCACAAGGTTTGCCATAATGTTTCCTCAGAGCTTAGGTTTTTTACATTTTAATTCATTCAGTGGCTGTTCTTAACCCAAGACAAAGTGTGCTGTTTCCACAATTCAGGATTGTGTTTTCTAGCTGACATGTTGTTGCTGAACTCCCAACTTTCCTCTTTTTCTCCACTTATTTTTGCCTGTCTTGTTTGGAGGAGAATCACTGGAAAAGAGGCAGCCTCTAATGGACCAGGTGGAGTCTGTGCCCTGGGCCATTGCACAATGGAACTTGCCTCTGTCTCTCTGTGACATGCATCCTTGGTTCTCCTCAAACTGCCCACTTCTCCCCACCCCAATGCCCTAATCACAAATGATGTTTCTCTTTCCTGTAACTTTCCCTCTTCCCAAAGTCCATCTAAGATCCCATTTATTCCCCAAAGCCCATTGCATTCTTCCTATTCTTTCTGTTCTGAGACAGATAAGCAAATTACAATGTCAAGATGGTGAGAAATTTGTGGTAGAATGAAAACAGCAGTGCTTTACTATTGTTACTTTTACAGCAGTCTTGTCTTCCCCTACATAAGCATAGAAGCTATTTTTTAAACTATTTTTGTATTCTCCACTAGAGCTTAGTTCAGTAGACTAACTATAAATTAAAAAAAAAATGTGTTTTGATTAAGTTGTGACCCATCCAGAGCTATGATTGCTTTCATTTAGAGGTTCAAGGAGAGAATCTGGCAAAAAAAGAGCATAGAAGTCTAATCTTGAGGAGTGACTTCCTTTGGACAAGGGGTGGGGGGGGCGGGTCTTCAAGAGACGGCTTTGTGATTACAGCCCTTGTGTAACCTCAGCAGATGGCTGTTTTGGTGGGTTCTAGAATACTGGTCCAGTCTCCATGTCTTCCAGCTCTAAGTTCCTGACATATCTTTCATATCTTATTTTACATAGGACTAGCTCAGAGCAAAATAAAGAAGCCTGCAAAATGCCCCCTTTCTATCACCGCTTGAAGCCTATCCTCAGAGAACTTTCCCACTTAGGAACCTTGCTCTGCAAACAAAGCACTGGGAAGTCATTGACCCCTAGTGTGAACTGGCTTCATGGGTTCTCTGTGGAATATCTGTATTTTAAATGGTTGAAGAAACAACAGCAAGAAAATGGGTATCCTGAGGGAAGTTTCCTGCTCTGTGCTGTTGAAGGGTCTTGAGACCTTCAGGACTTAATCAGCACATTTTCACTTTCGTTTCTCAGGGTTGGTCTTTGTTGCTTTGACATTTCTATTCCAAAGTTTTCCACTTAGCTGTCAAGCTTCATTCCTTTGCCAATCCTTTTATCACTTGCAACCTAATCAAGATTAAGGGAATCTTGGCCAAAGGTCAAAACCACTTCTGCTTATAAACCAAACTTCTCATATAACTAAAATTTAAACTCTGGGAACTGGGATGATAGAGAGGTGGGGGGGGGTGCAGAGGGGCAGACTCTGTTCCCCTCGAATACAACGTCCACCTTTTGACAACTTTTCAAGTATATACTTTGACATGCTAGTTGTTCGAACTTAGATTGAATGCTGTTAAAGACGTGAATGGAAGGCTGTGAGACATGGAGCCCCCTTTTCTGTGTTTTTATTTGCTTTTGCCAAAGGTGCAGACCCCGGATGTCTCTGTGTGGCATTCATCCTTTCTGAGATTTAGCCTTTTGTTATAAGCTGGGCACCCAGTAGAACTGATGCTTGTTAGTCTCGTGCGGGAGCAGTGGCCTGGAGATCCCAGCTTTTCAGACATTGAGCATTTATTTGAAAAAGTAGTGGCAGTGGTGGGTCAATGAGGGGACAGACTACAGAAGGAGGCTGGGGCAGCTTGAGTGGCCTTTGGGGAGTGTGGGGTAAAGGCTAATTACAGCCTTTCTGGAAGTATTTTAGTGTTTCAACAGTAGGAACTAGTGTACCAGTGTGATCTACATCCATCCATAAGTACAGATGCCGATGAGAGAAGGACGCTGGATTTGAAGTTGGGAAACTTGAGCTTGAGTCCAAACTCTCCCACCCCATTAGTTGTGGGATGGGGGCAAATCACTTGAACTTTGATCTCAGTTTTCCCATCTGTAAAATGGAAGCAATAATAAGTGCTTCATCTACTTCATAGGTTTGTAGTAAGAAAACATATGTGAGAATACTTTGTCAAACTGGGATGTCTTCCTCGCTAGGTTTCCTGATTATCTTGATGTTTTAGGTCATTGTTGGATTCTCTTTTGTTTAGTGGTCCCTGCAAGCATGGAAGTGTTTAGGATTATTTACCCAAACACCAAATACTATATTTCTGCTTTTGAGTTGTTGGGTCTACTTTCTGTATATATATATATATATTTTGTTCCCTTATGTTAGAGCATGGGTTTGGAAGCTAAATACCTGAACTTTGTTAGAAGTGTGCACAAGATAAGGATATATAAGATCTGAGTAAAAAGTGGGAGGGCTTTTGTAAGTAAAGTATATCAAATTTAGCACATCTCTTATAGGGCTTTTTCAGGTTCTCTGCTAATTTCTTGCTATCTGCCTGTGTTCTGTGTGTGCGGATAATGGGATTCTAGATGTGTGATGATGTAGGTTATTATTTTTAAAATATGTTACCAATATGCAAAGATTAAATTTTTAGTGAAGATGATGAAGGAAATATATCACTCACTCATCACTCACCCACGCATTTATAAAAAGTGGTATAGGTCACATCCCTGGAGAAAGTAAGAGAAGTAGAACTCCTTAGGCTGCTTCCCAGAGGTTTGTATGTATTATCATAATCCAATTTAAGAATACAGAATGACTGTTCAGTTTATGTTATTCATTCAAGAGGCAAAAGGACCTTTCAAGAGAAAACTATGAACAGTTACTTCCTCATCAAGAGCTCCTTGGAAAAAATGTGCATCTTTTTAATTGAAATATATGGCCTTAGCAAGAGCCTCAGGTACTTACCACCAAAACATAAGAAGGATGTTGCATGGAGTTCTTTAGTAAATCGCTACGTAGGGTCACTAAATATTTTATTGTGTGGTTAACAGTCTGTGGACTTATTTCCCTCAAGCTCTCACTAATGCCCAACTGGCGATGCCAGAATGGCTGTGTTAATGGTGTATTACCAGAATTGGTCTGAAGATGGCAGCATTGGGCGCCCTATCTCATTTCCCTAAGCACATACCTCACTTTGCGCAACAGTGTTTTGATTTCAGATTGTCACTCAGATTTTTTTTCTGCTTTATGACAGTATGTTTGTAAATGACTCTGCTTTTATTCTATCGAAGGGGTCTGATCTATCTTTCCTGTTTTGGCTTCTAGTTAATGATTGTGTGTAATTATATTCAAATAAAATATTTGTAAATAATTATATATAATTGGTGGTATGTAAAATTTGGAATTCACGAACATCAGCCTTGATGGAGGGCAGCCTTCAATTTGGGAAGTGTTAGTATTATTATTTATTTCTGTTTAAAAGACGTTAGTGGCCAAGAACGTGCAATTCTTTTGCAGACGTTCTTAGAAGGCTCAGGGTTTTTGTTTGTTTGCCTGTTTGTTTTGAAAATAGGTAGGATATTCATTTGCTGAATCTCCAGGGAATATATTATAGATCCATATCTGAAGAGTGCACTGAGGAAATTAAATCATCTTTTCTCAAAATTTCAAGAAGCAATGAATTATTCTCGAATTCTAAAGGGTCTTTCAGGGGTCACGTAGGCCAATTCTAAGCAGGCTTTGTATTTAAAACCAGACAGTAGAAATGCACAGCCTACCCATCCAGCTCCATTGGTGATCATGCCCAGGTCACTTTGCATTTGAGGTCTCCACAGGCTTTGGAATGAGAACAATTATCCTGAGCAAGCTCGTAATTCAAATGTTGCTAACACTGAATGTTCAGGTACAACTGACCATTTATCTCTATCTGTTAGCCACACATATAGCTGCAAAAGGAAAACTATCTCAAAGCAAAAGGTCTAATCCTCACAGGATAGTGGGCTCTGGAAGCAGCATCTAGGGGTCTTCCTTGGTCAAGGACAAGAGGAAACCAAAGGGAAAGGCAGATCAGGAATGAGCAGATGGAGCTGTGTTGCTGGAATGACTCCCAGAGGAGGTATGAGGCCAGACAGCACTCGGAGCTTCAGCAGAGAGGAAGCGAGGTGGCTCTTTCCTCTGATGTTGCTCTGATACTAGATGTATACCAACCAGAGACACACTGCTTGAGAGATTTAGTATGACTCTTCAGTCAAATTGATGCACACCTTTTAATTCCTATTCTAACTAGGATGGAAAGCCAAATCTGTGTCAAGATTGTGCATATGGCATACCACAGTTTTCCAAGACTCTCTCAGCCTGCTTTGATTTGGGTCATAATCATGACCATTCACTATACACACATTGAGGTATTGTAGGGAAAATTAAAAATGCACTTAATAGGCTGATCTCAGTGTTTGTCCAGCGGACCCATATGTGCATTTTCGTGGCTCTCTAACGAGCTAGTACATTTTGTCATTAACTCTTCTGTATTTCGTGTTAAGAATCCAAGGAATTCATATCATGTGCTACACAGGCAATATAAATTAGGGAAATCATTCAAAGGCACATTCAGAATCTACCATGAGATTCTTGTTTTCCTCCATTTTAGACTTTTATTTTCCCACTTTTTGGTTGCAATGGCAAATCATGCAGCTGTTCATCTTTTTACCTAGAAAATTTTAAAATGTGACAGATGTTGGGCTCTTTGAAATACCAAGCTCTGGATCTCTTAAATGTCCCCAACTGAACTGGGCCTGGGTAAATCATTTCATTGCCCTAAACTTGAGTTTCCTTTTGTGAAAAAGGAGCACTGAATTTCCAGGCCCCTTCCAGGCCTTTTGCTCTGAGTGTATGATCAGTTTTCTTCATTGTGTCCAGGATTGTGCAAAAATTTTTGGTGGACAGACTTGAGGGCTGTCCACCTGGAATTATCCTATTTATTATTATTTTGGTGGTGGTGTCTGTCTCATCCCACTGGCATACAAGTTCTGTGGGAGCAGAGACTTTGTTGTCTTGTTCATTGCATGTCCTTAGAATCTAGAGAAAAGTCTGGCATATAAACACTGCTCAAAGAGTGTTTGTAGAATGGGTGAATGAATGAATGAATGAGTGTGACAGGCAAGAAGAATGCAGCCTAGGGAGGTGGTGGTCACATAGTTATTTAGAAGCAGGGCCAGGGCTAGGACCCAGGCCTCCCCATGTTTTTCTTCCTCCAGGTTATGCTGCCGCAAAACAAACCTAACATGGAGATAATTCTTTCATTCACCATTTGATCATTTATTCAACAAATATTTACTGGGCATTTATTATGTTTCAGACACTATTCTAGGTTAGTGATTCTCAACCAGAGGTGATGTTGTCCCCCAGGGAATACTTGGCAATGTCTGAATATTTCTGATTGTCAAAAAGGGCGGGGTTGGGGTGGGGTTGCTGCTGGCATCTAGGGATGATGCTGAAAATTATGCAATGCACAGGGCAGCTCCCCACCTTTCCTGAATACCAAATGTGCTGAGTTTGGGAAACCCTGCTCTGGATGAACAGAAAGAGATGCCTGCCCTTATGAAGTTTGTAGTTTCGTGGAGGGACATAGAGGATAAACAGTACAAATGATACATAAAGAAATTATGGACCATATACGAAATGTTAGGTGTGATGGAAAGGACAAAAAGATAGAACAGAGTAAGGGGGAGTGCAGGTGGGCACTCTGGGTGGTGATGGGGTAGAAAGAGTTGTGATTTTAGCCTCTTTAGCAGATGAATCATACAAAAGAAGGAAATTTTGGGCAGGTTACGGTGGTTCAGCAGGCAGAGCTCTTGCCTGCCATGCCGGAGACCGGGGTTTGATTTCCAGTGCCTGCCCATGCAAAAAAAAAAATTGCCTCTGGAGATTAAGCTCCAGGACTTGGAAATGACCAGTCCTTAGCGTCCAGCCCAAGCTGCAGAGCATTAGACTATTCATCTTTACAGTTTATCCTTACATTAAAAAAAAAAAACAACCAAAACTGAACCAAGGGACATCTTAACCTCCAAATAAAAATAGAGCAAACTGCCAAGGGCTAGAAATAATTATTATTTTCCACCCCTTTTCAGGAGTGTTTAAATTCTCTTCTTTCTCAACACCTTCATCACTAATGCAGGACAGTGTTAATTTGATGCATTTTATTGTTCAGTGCCAGTTTCTCACTTTACTCTTAGAGAAAAAATAATGTAATTTCAGCCCCTGTCAACAGCCCTGTGAGTTTTTCATTGTGTAGAGATCTCTTTGTCTGTCTAGGTTGATTTCTTAAATCCAACAGAACCAATTATAAATTTTTAATATTTGGGGGAAGCTGTAGTAGTTGATTCTGATAAAACTTGAATAAGTTTAATAGTCATTAAAAGTATGTGTGCGTGCGTGTGTTTATATATTTACACACACATTCACATACACACACATATATGCATGCATAGATATACATTTAAGATTTACTAGTAGCATACTGGAATTATGGTTTCAATGATTTGGTAGGCATATATTTGTATTTGTGGTTTTTATCTTGTCTCTTTACTACTGTATCCCCAGTATCAAGCATTGGCACCTAGTAGGTTCCCAAATGTTTGTAGAATGAATAAAAAATGTCAACTAATTAGTTTGGGATTACTGGATTGTAAACTATCTTTCCACCTTTGTATGAACATGATTTAAGCCTCTGTAACACTACTTGGTAAATATAGTAGCATATCCTTATGGCATTTTCAATGCAACATAGTCATTCATTCCTAAAAGTGCATCCTTTTACTTTCAAAATTATTGCCAGTAATACATTTTGACCCATAGGGTTGTGATTTCAGAAAGCATAAGAACCTCTGAAGTTAATGTGTTTTCCATATACCTTTAACTTAGGAAGTGTTAAAACAAGCGACTAGGTATTAATAAATGTACCTGATTCGATTGTATTTAAATTAAGAGACAGTGTTGGAGAAATTGTGCGCAGCGCACCATTTTATTGTGGGTGCCATTTTATTCCATTGAAGAACTCGTTGACCAGTTGACTGGATGTGTGTCCATGTATTTTTTTTTTCAGTGCTATTTCTTCACAATCGAGTTTGGCCTCTGCAAACAAGAAGGGCAGCTGCGGGCATATGGAGCTGGACTGCTTTCTTCCATTGGAGAATTAAAGGTATGAAGCTGTGAATGAAAATATCCTTCCCAAGAAAACTGGTTCAAGGTCATGGAAAATATTGATTTGTTTGTCTGAGCATTTCTACCGGCAGATACCCCATAAATATTTAACACAGAGGACCTGCCACTTCAGATGTGGGTGCTGACCTAACTTTTTGCACTTCTGAAAATGGGTCATGCCTTTCTGGGTTTGTGGTATGACTCAAATGGATGAGCAGCCATGTGCAGAAACCAACAGGAATGACAAATGTATGTTCGAATGCTGGGTAACAAATGGCTGGCCTAACTTTAGTGCTGAGAAGTGGACGATAAACTACCAGTGAGCCTACTGATTGAAATTCACTTCGGAGGGTGGCTCGGTTACCCTGATTTCTGTCACCGTCACGGCCTTCTAGGGACTCCCAAACGTCTACTTCCGATAGAGGAATTTGAAGCTTCTTCAAAACAAATGTGGGGATAAAACCCCCCAACAAAACCCTAAGCATGTGGTCAGAGAGCTATCTAACACTTGTACTGATGCCTAGGGGAATGCTTTTCTTTTTTTTACATTAGAATGCAGTAAAATGATCATTTGTTCAGAAATGGCAGGGGCCTGGAGCATTTGGATAATTTAAATATTCTGGTTACTTAAGAATTGCTATCTATACCACAGTGGGGTGGTGAGTTTTTGCTGAATTTAGAGTGCGATGTGATATATGGTCTGGAAATGGTACTGAAGATAACTTAATATCTCTTTTATTATTCAGAGCATGATCAAGATTATGTACTCTCCTAGGGTTTTTATTTTGAGCATTGATTATCCTTGTCTAATCTAATTGGGGAATACATGGTTATTGGAACGTTTTAGTTGTTTGTGTTTTTGAAAGATGCAATTTAACAGTAGTTTATTGGGTCTGCTCACTTTATAACCCCATTTGCTCATTATTCCCCAAATATTTGTTGCTCACATACTGTGGGCCTCTGTGCCGGACACTAGGGTTAAAAAGAGAAGAAGAAGATGATGATGATGATGATGATGATGATGATGATGATGGGGGAGGAGAAGGGGAGGAAGAGGAAGAAGAGGAGAAGGAAGTGGAGGAGGAAAGGGGCAGAAAAGGAAGACGATAGTCTCAACCAACACTTAAACAGATTTTAGTATTCTAGGTGCGTTCAACACATTAACCCACTTAATTCTTACAATATCTCAATGATATAAGTGAAATTATTATCACAGATGAAAGAACTGAGGCATAAAGGCATTAAGGAGCTTGCCCAAGGTCACATGGCTAATGAGTGTTGGAGCTTGCCTCAAACCCAGGCAGTTCTCGGCTCTGGGATCTGCGCTCTTAATCAATAGATTATCTTGCCTGGAATCCTTGCTATCAAGGAGTGTACATTCTAATGCAAGAGATAAACAACCCACCAAAAGAGACAAAAAGTGTAACAAATGTCTGGCACCTGCTAAGCTGTGCCTGCTGAAGACTCTGTTGCCCAAACTGGTTCTTGAGGGATGGAAAGAGTGAGGAAGGAAAGGATACTTTGGGCTCTAGTCAGACCCTGGCAGGCACTGGGGACTGCTTGGGGCTCCACCTCCAATACAAATGCCTGATGCAATGTGGTAAAATCATTTTTACTAAATTCTCAACGAACAGATCAGTTTCAATGAGTGGCCAAAGCCCACAGGAAACAGCATCTTATCATATCTCTGTAAACCGAGCCATCTTCTTGATTTCCCTGAAAAAAAGAGTTAGAAAACGATGTAGCTCTTGAGCTACATCTATTTCCATTCTCTTCAGAAAGTTTACAAATTACACCAGAAACAAAAGATGCAATCTCTCTCATTCCCCAACTTTCGACAGGGTGTTCTGGTCTGGTTAATGAGGCATGCAGAGGCAGCACCGGGTTGAATCTGTTGCTTTTGTTCCCATTGGCGTAGACAGAATCAGCTGGAAGTGGAAATCAGCCAGGAATGTGTACACTGAAGGGCATTGTCCGCTGCACGTCTTCTTGCTCTGGTCCATCACCTCCAGTCATTAGCATTCTTCCATTCTCAAATTTCAACACCCCAACATCCCTATGACTGCTACTTTGGGCCATTTTTACAATTCTGAAATTCTTTCCGTGAGAAATATCTTCTGATTGTTTACAGAGAGTACATAACATTAGATGCTGTCCTTAGCATCCCTTCTCTCAGCCTCTTCCCTGATTTGCTCTGTGGAAGAGCCCATTACCCTCTCATTGCCCTTCTGACTATTTTCGTCTAACTTTTATTTAATGAACAAATAATGGTCCAGGACTCAGGTAGGGATAACTTCTTTAAAAGCATTGCAATAATTCCTGTGTAAACACTCTTATCCTTACAATTTTGAATGCAGTGAAATATTTTATGATCTAGCTGCAGGCCAAACATAGGTCCCAGCTAAGTTTTGGAGATATTGATTAGTCTTTATAACTTGTCCAGGAGTGTCCACAATTCACCTTCTCTCCTTGAACAGAATGCATTTAAAAAATTTTTGCTTTCAGAGATTCAATTTTCCTGAGGCCTAGATGTTGCACTTCAGAGTCTGCTGAGTTCTTCCATGTGGTATATATAGTTTGGAGGATAACTTTCATTTTTTTCCACCCCTTTTTTTTTCTTTTGACAGTGCTTACTTTTATCTTTGAAGAGAGAAACCAAATAAATATGGAAAAGCTTGCAAAAACTAACCTAAATCTGATAACCATAAAGACTATTTTTCTTCCAGCAGTGGTGTGCCCTCTTTTGTTCCAAGTGTGTGTTCTGTGATGTGCTTTCAGGAATTCCAAAAGTGTGTTTGGGTGGAACCTTTCCATACCTCCTCTCACTGTAGAGAACAGTTAATAATGAGCTGAATCATCTGGAAATGTGACTTTAACAAAAGGTTGAGAAGAGGGTATTGGCAAGCTTGCACTGACACTGTAGCTTGTGTCTTTCCTTCCACACTTTCTCTATCCCAGAGCTGACCGTGCTGTAAAAGGACATCAGTTTTTCATTATTATGCATTCATTCATTCATTCACTCATAAATTCATTCAACAAATACAAAATGGATGGGCCCAGATTTCAAGGAAGTTGGAGTCTCTAGTAGGGAAGTTTTGAGAAAGTGATTGATAGGGATTTTTTTTTTTAAACTTAATTCTGGGGGAGCAACTGTGAACTCTATTCACATTAAATGGTAAGGAAATGAATGCTAATTGATGGATTGACTGTGTCTGATATCAAAAAAGCTAATCCATCTCAAAATGAAAGGCAATTGCTTCTTCTTTTTCATGGGGAATGTCTAATTCTTTATCTCCTTAAGTTCAGAGATTACATTTTTTAGTGACTGGCCCCATAGTAATCGCTGGAATATTACATATAAATGCATCTGTTCCGCTTTTCGGGTTTTGATGAAGCTGATGGATTTTCAGATTTTTTTATTTTTAATTAACGGTTCTTATTTTTTGGCTTTAGTTTTAGGATATCCTTGGACAGTGTTATAGAAATGAAGTAGCTTGTCTTTGTAATAGCTATTAATCGGCATTCGTTTACAGCAGCTTAATATGTATTGTGATCATTTGTGTTTAAGACCGCTTGCAGCAACTCTGTGAGGCAGAATTACTGCCATGCTGTAGAGGAGAAGCCTGAGAGGACTGAGGGTTCTCAGGCCATGCGGCAGGTCAGTGGCATGGTTGGAGTTAGGACTAGTAAGTTTCTGAGCTCCTAGACCTTTTTCCTTCTGGATTGCTCCTTCCCCATTTCCTCTTTTTCCTTGCACGAAGTTAGCACTTTCAGCAAATACCAGAGCACTAGAGAACTAAAAACGGTGTCTTCAGCCTTTATGAAGGAATTGCCTGAAGAGTGTGGGAGTTAGATTCAGGTGTAAATTTGGCCAGGTGACGGTGCCTAGTTCTGTTGCTGTGGACATGAGCCAGTGGCGTGTGAACCTCATCTGTCACTGATTGCATCCGTAGTCGGCTAGGAGGCGTGCCTGCTGCAGTGAATGGTGTTTGACTTAATTGGCTGGCGCTTAAATGAGAGAGCTCAACGTAGCACAGCCCAAGCAGCTCGGCATTCCTCATCTCAGCACTCACAGCTCAGCCCAGGCCTTTGGAGATGCAAAAAGGAATTACCCCAGGGAAAGGTGTTGGAACCCAGAGGCCTGGAGAGAAGGCCAGCAGAGATCACCCTGTGCCTTCCTGCGTAAGAAAGAACCTCAGTTGAAAGTTTTAGCTGCCTTTGCTCTGAAGAACTATATGTTAACTAAATGAATCCCCTTTCGTTGAAAGCCAATCTGTCTCTGGTGTGTTGCATTCTGGCAGCTAGCAAACTAGAACAGGGAGGTTGTCCCCTCGCTTCTGCAATTTATACAAACTCATGAAAACTTCAGCATCACTGATAAAGAAAAATAGTGATGCCATCATTGCCCAATTTGGCAAAGGGAAGTTGACACCACATTGTACTTGGTTAACAGGACAGACATTTGAGGGAGGTTAAGAAATCACCACATGTAAATATATATTTGCTGTATTCTGATGTGGGAAAAGATGATTGTGGTGTGAGTGTAGGAGTGTTTGCAAATTCTTATTTGGAATCTAGAGCCCAAACTACCCACAAACCTGACTTCACACTTGAGTTTTTTTTCCAACCTTAACCAGTCCTAATATAGAGAGTGAGGATCACAGGGTTTACATCCAGAATTGTTGAAATAAAAATTTCTGTGTCATTGCAAAGACTGGGAGGAAGGGAGATTCTAAATTTATGAAAGGCATGAACAGCTGCGGTTCACGGGCAGGTAGGCCCATGGTTCCTCCTCTGTGGGTTCCAGACCCCCGGGGAAGAGGATGCACAAATGGTGAAAGATGTGGCTGAAAGTATCTGTGCATCAAGCATCATCTCTACCCTGAATTAGCAATGAGAACTATATTGGGTGCTTCCCATGACCCAGGCACTTTGCATGCATTGCCTACTTTTAATCCTTACCACAACCCTGGGTTGTAGATGCTGTAGTTTTCCCAGTTTGCAGTTGAATGATCTGCTGCTTATAGAAATGAAGTAACTTGCCTGAAGTCCCATAGTAAGGGATGAAGCTAAATTTGAACCTCAACTTCTCTGTCTTAAAGACCTATGCTCTTAGTTACCTTATTATATTATCTACTAACAATTGGGTTATGGGAATTTTTTATTAAAAAGGGGTTTGTGTATATTCAAAAAGTTAGAATGGCAAATAGAAGTTTGCTCATGTGCTAAAGAAAGTTAATTGATAATGGCCATCTGAGTGAAAAGACCACATCCAGGCTCAGTGGGAAAGGCTGCTGTGGTCGATTCATACTGGGTGGGGTAGAGGGAGGGGATGGTAGCGTGAATGCTGTATATTTATTTGCAGGCTCAAGTAAAACCACATTCCAAGAAGAGTCTTAGAATTCATTTAGGTCCATCTTTTCAGTTTATGGGAGAGAAAACTGAGGCCCAGACTGCAGAAGTTTCCCTCATTTGATATTATATCTAACCCCTGGGAAAGCTAAGTTTAGCACCAAGACTCCTGGCTCCCAGTCCTGTACCTTTGCCTTTAGTGTTATGGATGAATCCAGAACAGTCCTTGTAGAAGTGCTTAGATGAGAGAAGGTGGCTCTCTAGCATTAATTATTTTTAAAATGGTTTGATAGTAAAAGGCTGTTAGCCAGATTCTCTCAGTGTTATGAAGCCTCTCTCTACAGTTGGATTAATTCTTGCAGACTTTTGGACATCAGCTGTTAACATTTCAAGAAGTTCCCCAGGCACATTAAATAATTTGGTTCAATATTTACAGAGAATCCACTCTGAGTATAGAGATGGGGCACAGTAGCTGCTCCCCGAAATTGAGGCATGAGACATGGATAGGAGTGTAGAAACAGATGCAGTGTGTCTTCACTCCAATGGGCAATCAATGGCCTTTGGAGTCAAGGGAGACATGGATGCCATTTTATGTCCCCCCGGACCACTCTCTAGAATTCAGAGACAGGGGACCTCATGGCTGCATGAATGATCCTGACAGTCATTCCACAGGAGAGCTTCCTACAGGTAAATGCAACGGTTTATAGGAGTGATCACCACCTCATTTGTTGGCCTCATCCACTGGCTGCTCCCCCAGCCCCTGGGTATTGTATGGCTTTCTTGTCATTCTCCAGGCTCATCCTTGAGTACTATTATTATCCCCATTTGCAGAAGAGCCAAGAAAAAGTACCGCTCCCATTCTCCAAGGATGGAGAGGCTGCCAGCAGATTTCTAGCACATCAGACACAGAAGCTACCTGAGGATACTTGGCATCTATGGGAGCTTACAACAATCAACTTTCAGTTTTCCTTTGAATGTTACATTAGGCATATATGGTATATGTTGCTTAATGGTCTTTGCTTCACATTACACTTTCTGAATCCACTGACTTTTCTGAAGTCTGAGGCAGAGCACCCTGCCTTCTAGTTTACAGGTATTTATTCTGCCAGGGCCCAAAGATAAAACAATCGTCTAGACTTTCATTTTGTTGCTATTTTATTTTACTAGAGAAGTTATGGGTTTACAGAAAAATCATGCACAAAATACATGCTATGCTACCCTAATACGAATGCCTTGCATTAGTGAGGGCATTTGTTATGATTGATGAAAGCACATTTTTATAGTTGTACTATTAACTATAGTTAACTATAGCTCATGTTTAACAAGCAGTATTTGAGTTGTACAGTCCCATGGATTTAAAAAATATTATTCTAGTAATATATACGCAACCTAAAATTTCCCTTTAACCACATTCAAGTATATAAATCGGTGACGTTAATTATACTTGTAATGTTGTGCTGCTAGCGCTACGATCAAGTACCAAAACTTTTCCAACAATGTACAATTTAAGCATTAACTCTCTATTCCTTATTCCCACCCCATCCCCTGTTTTTGAGCTTCTGACTCTATGAGTTTGCTTGTTCTAAATATTTCCTATCAGTGAGATTATATAATATTTGTCCTTTTGTGTTTGGCTTATTTCACGCAACATGATGATTTCATGGTTCATCCATGTTGTCACAAATATCAGAACTTCATTCCTTTTTTTTTTTGTATGCTCTATGGCAGGGGTCACATTTAATTCTTTTTCCATATGAGTGTCCTATTATTGCAGCAACATTTGTTGAATTTTTTGTAGTTTGTTTTGCTTATTTATTTGCTTTTGGAGAGTGCGTAGGCTGGGAATCGAACCCAGGTCTCTCTCATGGTAGGCGAGAATTCTACCCTTGCACCCCCAGAGCTTCATTCTTTTTTTGTGATAGACTAATACTCTATTGTACACACACACACACACACACAACACACACACACCACATTTTGTTTACCTGTTCATCAGTTAATGGATAGTTGGGTTGCTTTCATCTTTTGGAAATTGTAAATAATGTCACTATGAGCATCATGTGCAAATATTTATTTGATTCCCTGCTTTCAAGTCTTTTGGGTATATGCCTAGAAATGGGATTACCAGATAGTATGGAAATTCTATATTTAATTTTCTGAGAACCCATCAAACTGTCTTCCATGGCGGCTGCACCATTTTACAATCCTGCCAGCAATTCAGGTCTACCTTCATTTTTTACAAATGGTAATACAGTCTTCCTAGCACCGTTCATGGAAGACACTAGTCTTTTCCAATGGAGTAGTCTTTGTCTCTGTAAAAAATCAGTTGGTAAGGAGACAGTAGAGGCTGAGCAAGTGCTTCCAGCCTCTCTGCCCCTCCTGCAACACTCAGCTTCATGAACCGCTCCCCTCCAAACCCTGCTTGCCTGTCCACCATGGTTGACAAGCAGGCAGGCTTTGATGATGCAGTGGAAGAATGTGTGATCAATGAGTAGTACAGAATAGGGAAAAAGAACACTTCTTTTCTTTATGATTTGCTCATGACCCATGCTCTGGAGTGGCCCAGCCTCCCTGCATACTGGCTTCCAGATGTCACCAGACCAGAAGGAAAGGATTTTAGCATTCATCGACTTATCCTGGGTACAGGGACATGAGATGAACAGAACCATCTTGTAACAGCCAGTGTACGCTCCTTAATGATGGTGTTCAGTTTGATGCATCACATTATGACAGTGAGAAAGGAGAATTTGGAGGTTTTGGCTCAGTTAGTGGAAAAATTGAAATAGAAATCAAGATCATCCATGAAGGAGACGTGAACAGGGCTCGTTATATGCCCCAGAATCCTTGCATCATAGCAACAAAGTCTCCATGCAGGTGAACCATCCTTCTAAACTAGACTCTTCTGGAAAGTGCAACCCAGACTTGCATCTTCATGGACATGCAAAGGAAGGGTATGGGCTTTCTTGGAACCAAATCTTAGTTGGCACTTAGTGCTTCAGTTGACCACACCATCTGCTTATGGGACATCAGTGCTGTTCCAAAGGAAGGAAAAGTGGTGGATGCAAAGACCATCTTTACAGGGCACACAGCTGTAGTAGAAGATATTTCCTGGCATCTGTTTCATGGGTCTCTGTTTTGGTCAGCTGATGATGATCAGAAACTTATGATCTGGGATACTCAGTCAAACAATACTTCCAAACTAAGACACTCAGTTGATGCTCACACTGCTGAACTGAAGGGCCTCTCTCTCAGTCTTTACAGTGAGTTCATTCTTGCCACAGGATCAGCTGACAAGACTGTTGCCTTGTGGGATTTGAGAAATTTGAAACTTAAGTTGCATTCCTTTGAATCACATAAGGATAAAATATTCCAGATTCAGTGCTCACCTCACAATGAAACTATTTTGACTTCCAGTGGTACTGATCATCGACTGGATGTCTGGGATTTAAGTAAAATTGGAGAGGAACAATCTCTAGAAGATGCATGAAGATGTTTATTCATGGTGGTCACACTGCCAAGATACCTGATTTCTCCTGGAATCCCAATGAACCTTGGGTGATATCTCTTCTGTATCAGAAGACAATATCATGCAAGTATGGCAGATGGCAGAGAACATTTGTAATGATGAAGACCTTGAAGGAAGTGTGGATCCAAAAAGACAAGGATCCTAGATATGTCTGCACTTGTGATTTTTAGCTCCCCTTTTTCCCTCTCAACCCTGAGATTGATTTAACACTGATTTTGAGACACAGACTTTGTTGGCTATCCCTCTATTGTTTACCATCAACAATGATATTAGCCCAGACATTAGGTGTTTTCTAAATATTAACTGGGGGACTTGATTCAGCAAAGCCACGAACTTATATTTAAATTTTCTTCAGGAATTTTCTAGAATCAAACCCACATCTGAAGTAGGCACAGAAAGGGGAATATATGTGTTTGGTCATTTTTCTACTTATGCTATATTCCCAAGCTTTTCAGACTTACTTAAGGTTAGAGTGGATAAGGAATAGAGCTACACAGGGTGGGCGTCTTAGCCATGATATATAAACTGTAATATGTGTTCATTCAGGAAATGTGTTCATTCAGGTTCATTCAGGAAATACGACTTGAGAGATTCAAGTCGTATAGATTCCTGGTTTAAAATGGTTACACCTGATTTTCCAGGATACACATTTTCCTATGTAGACCAATCTCCTCTCAGTTTCTTCAGTTGTCAAAAGTTTATTTTACATGTTTTTCTTTCCCTTTGCTCATTCATGTATTTCTTGAACTGTTTCATAGTCTTTCTTTTCTGTGAAATGGTTGTTTTTTTAAAAACTTGGGACCACAGAATTGTAAAAGATGTATGTTTTTACCTGACAGTTATACCATAGGTAGACTGTCCAGTTAAGTTGAGAAGAATGACTCAAAAGTTGATATTCGTTTGTTTTTTTTTGCATGGGCAGGCACCAGAAATCGAACTCGGGTTTCTGGCATGGCAGGCGAGAATTTTGCCACTGAGCCTCCGTCACACCACCTGATATTTGTTTTTAATATTAATTATAACTAGTCCTGGATAAGAGTTTTGCACTTTTCTTTTTTTTTTTAGGAGTTAGTCCTTGACCACTAGTTTGATACCATTTCCCTTTTGAGTGACCTATTTCACCAGCAGGTCTGTTATTCTCCATGACTAACTGTATAATGTTTATAATGGGATAAATTGCTTTTCTACATTAAAAAAAAATCAGTTGGTGATAAATGAGAGTGTTGATTTCTGAACTCTCAATCTGATTCCTTTGTTCTATGTCTGTTCTTGTGCCAGTACCATACTATTTTGATTGTTGTGGCTTTGTAATAAGTTCTAAGATTGAGAAATGTGAGTCCTCCAACTTTGCTCTTCTTTCTCAAGATGGCTTTGCCTGTTCAGGACCCTTTATCCTTCCACATAAATTTGAAAATTCGCTTTTCCATTTCTGCAAAGGAAGCTGTTGGAATTTTAGGATTCTGTTGAATCTGTAAATCACTTTGGGTAGAACTGACATCTTAACAATAGTCTTTCAATCCATGAAAACAGGATGTCCTTCCTTTTATTTAGGTCATCTTTGATTTCTTTTAGCAAGGTTTTGTAGTTTTCATGTCCAAGTCGTTTACGTCCTTAGTAAGATTTATTTCTAGGTATTTGATTATTTTTGCTGCTATTATAAATGGATTTTTTCCTTGATATCTTTTTCTGATAGTTCAATACTAGTATATAGAAAAAGTACTGATTTTTTTGGTGTTTATCTTGAATGTTCCTTCTTTGTTGAATCCATTTATAAGCTCTAGGAGCTTTCTTGTAGATTTTTCAGGATTTTCTGTATGTAAGATCATGTCATCCGCAAATAGGGAAAATTTTACTTCATCCTTTCCAATATGGATGCCTTTTGTTTTAGTTTCCTTGGTTGTGCAAGCAAATACAACACAATGGGTTGGCTTAAACAATGTTAATTTATTATTATCATGGTTTTGAGGTCAGGAGAAAGTCCAAATCAAACCATCAAGGTGATGCTTTCTCCCTGAAGACTATGGTGTTCTCGGACTGGCTGCCAATGCAAGTTCTTAGCTTGTCGCATGGCAAGGCACTTGGTGGCATCTCCTGGCCTCTTCTTTCTCTCCCAGGTTCTGCTTAACTTCAGTTTCTTGCTTCTTGTGGCTTTTTTTTTCTGTCCAAATTTCATTCTGCTTACAAAGGACTCTAGTAATCGGCTTGAGACACATCCTGTTTGAGTTGGGCCAGACCTTAACTGAAGTACCCTCATCAAAAGGTCCTACTTAGAATGGGTTCACTTCTAAAGGAATGGATTAAGTTTAAGAACATATTTTTATGGGGTACATATAGCTTAAACCCCATACCTTTTATTTATTTTTCTTACCTAATTGCTCTGGCTAAAACTTCAGTACAATGTTGAATAACAGTGCTGACAATGTGCATCATTGTCTTGTTTCTAATCTCAGAGGGAAAGCTTTCAGTCTTTCATGCTTAAGTATAATAATAGCTGTAGATTTTTCAAATATGCCCTTTATCATTGTGCTGGTTTGAAAGTGTTTCATGAAAAGTCATGTCCTTCAATCCCAATTCAAATATTGTAGGGTAGAAACTCTCTTGATTAGATTATCTCAATGAAGACATGACACTCCCAGTTTGCATGTGTGACCTTGCGGTTAGATTATCTCCATGAAGATATGGCACACCCAATTGTGGGTGTGGCCTTTTGGTTGGAGATGTGATTCTGTCCATTCAAGGTGGGTCTTGATTAGTGTACTGAAGTACTTTAAAAGGGGAAACGTTCTGAAAAAACCTTAGATGCAGATGTTTTAGAGAAGAGTTGCTTTGGAGCTGACAGAGCCACGGATGTTTAGAGATGCTTGGAGTGCCGACAGAGAGCAGATGCCTAGATACAGACAGAGCCCAGCAGACATCACTATGTGCCTTTCCATGCAATGCTAAGCAAGCCAGAGCCATGAGTTGTGTCCTGGAGGAACTAAGTGAAGGCCTAAAGATGCTTAGAAAGGAAATCACTGGCATCAGAAGCTGGAAGCAACAGAACCAGGAACAAGGGCCAGTAGATAGCAGTCATGTGCCTTCCCAGCTACAGAGGTGTTTTGGACAGCATCAGTCTTTCTTGAATGAAGCTAATTTTTTATTGATGCCTTACTTTGGACATTTTCATGGCCTTAGAACTGTAAACTTGTAACATAATAAATTCCCTTTATTTAAAAGCTGTTCCGTTTCTGGTATATTGCGTTCCAGCAGCTTTAACAAACTAAAACAATCATGTTGAGAAAGTTTCCTTCTATTCTTATTTTTCTAAATGTTTTTATCCAAAAGGGTGCTGGATTTTGTCAGATGCCTTTTCTGCAACCATTACAATCACCATGTAGTTTTTCTTCCTTCAGTCAGTGTGGTACATGACATAATTTTCTTATATTGTTCCACACATATACCTGGCATCAATTTGGTTTGCTAGTTTTTTGTTGAGGATTTTTTGCATCCATATTCTTAGGAGATATTGTTCTTTCTTTTCTAGTGGTTCCTTTATCTGGCTTTGGTATGAGAGTGACCTTGGCTTCATAGAGTGAATTAGGGAGAGTTCCCTCCTCTTTAATTTTTTTGGAAGAGTCTGAGTGGAATTACTGTTAATTCATTTTGGAATGTTTGGCAAATTCCTCTATGAAATTATATCGTTCTGGGCTTTTCTTTTCTGTGAGGTGTTTTGGTTTGCTAAAGCTTCCTTCAAGAAAGGCCAATTAAATCTAGGGTTTCTCTGTCACATGGGAAGGCCCTTTGCCCCTGGGTTTCATTGCTTTCATCACCTGGTTCCAGTGGCTTCCTTTCTGAACTTCTGTCTGTATGTAAGCATTTCCAAACACCTGTGTCTTGTTTTTCATATCTCTGCTCTCTGTGTCAGCTCTTTTAAGGACTCTAGTAAACTAATTAAGACCCACCTGGAATGGGCAGGATCACATTTCCATGGAAATAATCTAATCAGAAGCCCCAACCACAGTAAGTCTGCAGTCACAAGATTGGATTAAAAGAGCATGGCTTTTCTGGGTTATATAACAGTTTCAAACCAGCACAGGAGGTTTTTGATGACTGAGTCAACCTCTTTACTAGTTAATAGTTTGTTGATATCTTCTGTTTATTCTTGAGTCACTGTAGATAGTATATGTGTTTGTTGGAATTGTCCATTTCATCTAGGTTATCTAATTTGTTGATATACAGTGGTTCATAATATCTTTTTGTCATCCTTTTTATTTCTCTTGGTTCAGTAGTAAGATCTCCCTTTCATTTCTGATTTTAGGTATTTATTTCTTCTCTCTTTTTTCTTTATCCGTCTAGCTAAAGGTTTCTCAGTTTGATTAAGACTTTCAAGGGAACCATCTGGGCTTCTCTTGATCTGCTTTAATCCCCTTTATCAGTTAAAACAGACTAAATGAACTCATGTGGGTGGGGTTCAGTGAAATTGTCACATGATGAATTTTTCCAAAACCACACTGATTTCAATATTTGTTATTGCACACACACACACGTCCTGGAGGCATCCTCTACACACAGCGACTGCTAACATTGCTTATGTCCTATCCAAATGTCACAGATCCAAGCAGATGTGTTTCGCCTCCCTGTTCTTGCCGTTACCCAGTGAAAAATCAAGTTCCCTCAGGGGGGCAATGCCATTCTGTCCCTGCCACTGAGCACACGTGTGAGAAAGTCCAAAGATTGGGGACTGAGTCAGTCACTGCACTTCCTTTCTTATGTACTGATGGATGAATAGACAATTAGAGCAACATACTATAGATAAATTGCAACCAAAGTGTATGGCTGCAAAGAAGGCAATTTCTAATGTTGAAAATCACAGCAAGGCAACAGGAAGCCATTTGTTGCAGTGAAGCAATAGCACTCATAAAAGGAAATTTTGTTTCTTGAAACTGTGAAGTTGTTTTAAAATGTGGACAGAATTATTAGACATGTGGAGCCTAAATTCCCTGATGTTCACAGTACCGTATTGAATCTAGCACAAAATACATTTGCGGGTGTAGTGACCTTCTACTCATAATGAAGTTGTTCTTTGGGTCAAAAATATGTGTACACTCTGAGAAGCCCCCTGGATTGCCTAATTCATATATGCATTGAACTGGACAATAGAATTTTATGAGAAAGCAAATCACACAGGGTAGGAACTATGTGCTCTTTCTTGTGTGTGTCATTCCTTTGGTTCTCAATTGCATTTTCAAACTTAGGGAACCACAGTCTTTTTTGTGGAGGGCGGCAAATCATTCCACTCCGTTTGAAATTGTTGGGGGAATGCACAAAGAATATTGAACAGGAAAGGGTCTTCAGATTTTCTCTGGGAAACCTTAGCCACTAGATTTTGAGAAAGTAGAAAAGTACTTTGGGTTGAATCCAGAGGCTAGAATAGAGAGCGTCTCCAGAAATTACCCAGCCAAAACCTCTCATTTACAGTTGAGGAAATGTAGGCACAGGGAGGTTAAGTAATTTGCCAAAGTTGTCTAGTTAGATAGCAGCAAAATTTGAACTAGAGCCCAAGTTTTCTAATTCTCAGGTCAAAGCAATTTTTGCTATCCCATTTTTCTCTTTCCTACAACTAATGTATCACTTAAATTAAGGAAAACATAGAATCTAGGGGAGTATTTCTTAAAGCATAGTTTGCAAACATTGTCAGCAACAACTTGGATGCCTTTATAATGTGGGTGTCTGGGTTTCGCTCAGACGTACTAAATAAACTTGAGCTCTGGTACCTGCATTTTTTACAAGTTCCTCAGTGATTCTCATGCACATTAAGTTTGAGGACCATCCATCTCTAGGGTCTATAAATAGGCTGGTGGCAGATAGCAGGAAATGGTCACAAACTTTTATCATCACTGAATTTATCTTGAGAATACAGTCATTCCTTATTCCTTGCTGTTCTTAGGGCCACTCGAGTAGTGAGCCAAAGGGAGTTAATGATGGTTCAAAGAGTAATTGCACTAGTTTTCCCATTTTCCTAATGCCTGCTCTGGGCATAACTATAACTATTAATATAAGCGCTTTTTTCCCACCTGGCAATGTTTATCTGCTGTATATTGCTCTGCTATATTTGGTGGCAGGTAAATGGTTGCTTTGCAAGACTATTCAAATATCCAGGCCCACTCCAGACTCTGTTGATACACAGTGCCTGGCCTCAAAATGTCTCACAATTAGTCCACAAATAGTTCAGTCAGAGCCCCAACTACCTCTCCACGCAGGCAATTATTACTTCTGCTATTTAAGTGAAATTTTAGTATGTTCCTTATAGCAATAAATTTATGAGCATATGTGTGCTCTCCCTGCTTCTATTCAGAGCACAGTTTTAAAATTTCATTTCTGTTGGGATATAGCCCTGGACTGTCCTTCAGTATGAATTTGGCTGATAATAAGTAAAAGAATACCATAATCTCATTTTTCCCCCTCAACACTTAAAGACTGTTAAAAAAAAAAAAAAGAAACCTTATGTCCAATTTACCTTGCACATGGGAGAGCTCCATATTTCATGACAGAGTAACAACAGAGCAGCTTGGTAGGATTTACCGAACTATCGAATGTGTTGTGGAAATGTGATGTTATGGCACATTGGAAGTCTCATTATGGGGTTTAATGGGTTTTGTGGTATGTTTTGCAGCATGCTCTTTCTGACAAGGCGTGTGTGAAAGCCTTTGACCCAAAGACAACTTGCTTACAGGAATGCCTTATCACCACTTTCCAGGAAGCCTACTTTGTCTCAGAAAGTTTTGAAGAAGCCAAAGAAAAGATGAGGTAAACTTGATTTTCTTCCATCCGAAGAAAATTACTTTTTATTTTTTTGACTCTCCTCCTTCCTTCTATCTGTCTCCTGTACTGCTGGGATTGATTGCATATCCTTCTATTTCTGTTTATTCTGCAGGGATTTTGCAAAGTCAATTACCCGTCCCTTCTCTGTGTACTTCAATCCTTATACACAGAGTGTTGAAATTTTGAAAGACACCAGAAGTATTGAAAATGTGGTGCAAGACCTCCGCAGTGATTTGAACACAGTGTGTGATGCCTTAAACAAAATGAACCAATATCTGGGGATCTGATACCTGGGACCCATGTTGTTGCCAGCACAATCTTTGCAGGGGGTTGGGGGACGAGATGGGGGCTTAGCCGCAATTCAGTCAGTGTCACGTAACACCAATACCTTTCTGTGTCATGACTTGACTAGTAAGCATGCAGTTTGATGTATCTCCACATACTTGTAACTTATTGTGTCGTGCAAAACACTGCAAGGAACCCAATGACACATAATCATTGTATGAAAGATTGAAATATGTTTAAATGTTTTATATGCGTTTGACATTCCTGCTTCGTGTCCTTAATCAAACTGCATCTATTTAAAATTTGTAACAAACAGCTCTCGTATGATTCTAGCTTATGACCTTTTCTTCCTCAGATCTAAGCCTCTTCTCTGTGTTCATTAGATACAATGAACATAGCAGTGAAGTTGTTTCCATTTTCAATAGTATCAGTATTTTCACAGCACTATTTGAGATAAACTCTTATGAAACTTCCTATCACAATAACAAAAGGTTCAGTTTTCTGTTTCAAAACCCGTTCGGGTCACACAGTAGTGGGAGTGATTTTTCAGTTGGACATTTATACAGTGCAAGAAAGAGAGACCATGTTACAGATGGAATGTATAGGCTGCATTGACTTCATGGAAACAGTGTGGCTTGCTTCACAAAGTATCTTGGAAGATAATATTCCCAGAAAGGGCATTAGGTGTACTAAAGAGTGGGGAAGATATCTTAGGATTATGAATTTTGCCGGGGAATAGAGTAAATCACCATGTTCAAGCATTTAATTCATCTCTGTTCAGAGGACAATAAAATTATAGCATTCATAAAGATCATCTTTTATTTCAAAGATGTAGAAATTGAGTCTCAGAGAGGTTAGGTGATTTATCCAAAGTAGCACATGTGGTTGGGCATCAATATTCACATTATATTGCCTCTTGCTTTTGGACTCCTGGGAAGTTCAATTTAGTGTATATGTGTGTTTATGTGTAGTTAGTTTCCCTAAACTAATGCCTATCAAAACTAATGTTTATCGCTAAATAGGATTTTGTTTGTGAAAAGAGTTGCCAGAATTTCAGATGTTTCCCCTTGAAGTCTCAAATTTGACTAGGTCTCTGGGAGATTATGTACTTTTCCAATTTTTGAACAACTTTGGATAAACGTTAGTGATATATCACAAGTTTTTGGTGGTCCTTGCCAGAAGAGGTGTAATCAGGTGATTAAGTGAACAAATAAAAAAGCTGCTGAATGAGTGAATGAATTTCATTTTCTTCCATTTCCTCAGAAAAACAAACATTGTTCTTCAGATTCTGTTTTTTTTCTAGTACAGAATACTGGGTGGGAGGAATTTGGGAAGAGAAAATTTGAGCAATTTCCAAGGATTTTCTTTTAATATGAAATTACATAAATTTTCTTACTCTTATGTGGTAGCCTATCATGAGTCAGCACTTTCTGGTCTATATTTATTCAAACGGAACATGGGAAAGAGTTAAAATATACACCAGGGAAAGGTCAAATTTAAATGAAAATGTAGGCTATTGAATATTGGATATCTTAACTATTAAAGATCTTTCATTTCTGAAGAATTCTCAAAACAATAGCTTTTGAGAAAATATTTTGGTGGGTTAAATGTGAAAGTCAGGCGGGGACTTCCGGGAAGATGGCCCACTAGAGAAGCTCTAGATTAGCCCTGCTCCACAGAAAAGTCAGAGAAGGGACAGGAGGGTGACCGAGGCCTTTGATTTGGGAGTGCAGCTGACCTGGGAGAACCTTTTGCACCGTATGCAGCAGCCCTGGTTGCAGAGGCTGAGGAACTGAGAGGCAGAAAGCTGGAGCCTGATGCGGAGCCCCCGGGAGTGCATGGAGGGGAGCACAGGACTGGAAAGTAGGCCAGGCCGCGTTCCTTGGGCTTGCCACCCTCACCAGCGCAGCCCTGTGACCGGTGACTCACCCCCCCGC